>NW_021024769.1:50666-74257 GCF_004153795.1 Camellia sinensis | reverse complement strand
AAATTTTGTCGATCAAATTAATAGAAATAATTGGTAATAATCAATTTAAATTTTATGTTTAAATTATATTATAATTTCTCAAGTTTTGAATATTATGAACTAATTTGAGGGATAGAACTGGCATTAAATATTAAAAGTTGTTTAGATGTTAGATGAAGATCAATTTTATGCCTACATTTAAATCTTGGAAATATCTTCATTCATACCCAATCATGTCACTTAACCCACGTTTTTTTCCTTTAAAATATCGGTAAATATATTTTGGTTATTTTTTTATAACAAAAATAAGAAATGTATGTATATTTTTGGCATATTTATTTATTTTTGTAAAAAAATATATTTATATGAAAAATTATATAAACTAGAGCAACTAAAATATAGAGCTTGTCTAGTTCTACCTTGGGCTCAATTTAAATTAACCAGTTAATTAGTTAAAACAGTTATTAATAATCAATTTAGTTTATGTTTAATAATGTTAGTTGTAATGGATATGAGCTAATACTGGATCAATACTAAAGTAGTGTAGAAATTGGATTTGTTGATTTTTATGCTGTACATCCTATTTTTAGATAATTGTTTTGGTTCATGTCCAACCATCACATTGCCCACTTATTTATCTTTTAAAAATGAAAAATATGGCAAAGTTTTTATAACAAAATATATATATATATAATATATAAAAATATATATTTGCATATTTATTAATATTCTAATACTTCAATTAAGAAATTTATATATTTATTATTCTTAAAATATGTCTAATATTAAATTAGATTGAATTATATATTTATTATTCTTAAAATATGTCTAATATTAAATTATATTTACATCAGAAAGAATTATTTAAAAATCAGCATTAAGTTAGTTCAATATATTTTATTTTTAGTATAGAACTTGATCAAGGAAATGAAGTCTCAAAACAAATCATCATTTTCAATTTAAATTTTATTAAATTTTTATTTAATACAAATTTTCACGTAAAATGTTTTAATATTTTAAAAATAATTAATTATTTGTGAAATGAAGTTACATTATAAAAATAACTAAAAAACGTTTTTTAGTATTGTGAAAATCAATTAACTAAAGAATTAAATTGATGAGATATAGAATTTTTTTTTTTAAACAAACTCAATGAATGTGGCTAATAGGAAGGGTGCTTATAATTATACACATTTAATTTCTTTTCACACCCATCACATGTATTAAAATATATATAATTTAGGCATAAATATTAGTACATGTGAGTGTACAAAATAAATCAAAAAAGAAAAAAAAATGTACAAAAGAAATTAATGTGTGTAATTAAATCAAAATATTTGAAGATTCTTAATTTTTATCATGAACTTTAAAGATTTGAGAGTAGTTATATATGGTATGAATAATATAGTAATATAGTAAGAAGTAATTTTTTATTTTTTTTAAAGGAAATAAAATTCAGTAGGAGAAGATTATGTCGGAAGTTATAGAATATATATATTTTTTTTTAAATGCTTGGTGGGCCGGAATTTGTGTGGCTCGAATGACTCGAATGTGTCCAACAACATAATCTAATTACAGAGAGTACAGAAATCGGAGATATTCTACAAAGGATAGGTAGCTTTTGGCTTTGAACCTTCCCTTGTGAGACACTATCCCAAACTTGTTGGAAGATTACCCAATGATCTTCCTTGTCTAAAATCTCTTTAGATTGTTGGTTGCCTGCAGTTGTTGGTCGATGTTTTGAGCCTCGTTCTCCCATCACTTACCTCCTTGTTTATGATGGAAGCTATTCTTCCAAACCTCTCGACGGAGATGAAAAATATGCTTGAACTTGATTCCTTCACTCTGGATATTGGAAATGTTTCAGTTTTTGACTCTCTTTGTAATCCAAAAGTAGTTGATGAATGGTTACTGGATAATGCCATGTCTAAGCATCTGACTTCAATAACTGCTTTGAGCATTTCTGGAGTAAAAAAACTAACGTGCATACCCACATGGTTTACTCAAGGGTTGATGGAACTTAAGAATTGGATAATTAAAGAATACGGTGAACTTGTGACATTGTGGGAGAATAAGGTGAGACTACAGCATTGAACTTGTGACATTGTGGGAGAATAAGGTGAGACTACAGCATTGAACTTGTGACATTGTGGGAGAATAAGGTGAGACTACAGCATTGAACTTGTGACATTGTGGGAGAATAAGGTGAGACTACAGCATTGAACTTGTGACATTGTGGGAGAATAAGGTGAGACTACAGCATTGAACTTGTGACATTGTGGGAGAATAAGGTGAGACTACAGCATTGAACTTGTGACATTGTGGGAGAATAAGGTGAGACTACAGCATTGAACTTGTGACATTGTGGGAGAATAAGGTGAGACTACAGCATTGAACTTGTGACATTGTGGGAGAATAAGGTGAGACTACAGCATTGAACTTGTGACATTGTGGGAGAATAAGGTGAGACTACAGCATTGAACTTGTGACATTGTGGGAGAATAAGGTGAGACTACAGCATTGAACTTGTGACATTGTGGGAGAATAAGGTGAGACTACAGCATTGAACTTGTGACATTGTGGGAGAATAAGGTGAGACTACAGCATTGAACTTGTGACATTGTGGGAGAATAAGGTGAGACTACAGCATTGAACTTGTGACATTGTGGGAGAATAAGGTGAGACTACAGCATTGAACTTGTGACATTGTGGGAGAATAAGGTGAGACTACAGCATTGAACTTGTGACATTGTGGGAGAATAAGGTGAGACTACAGCATTGAACTTGTGACATTGTGGGAGAATAAGGTGAGACTACAGCATTGAACTTGTGACATTGTGGGAGAATAAGGTGAGACTACAGCATTGAACTTGTGACATTGTGGGAGAATAAGGTGAGACTACAGCATTGAACTTGTGACATTGTGGGAGAATAAGGTGAGACTACAGCATTGAACTTGTGACATTGTGGGAGAATAAGGTGAGACTACAGCATTGTCTCCTTTCCCTCTGGCATTTGGATATTTCTAGATGTCCTAAACTTGTGTGCTTGTTTGAAGAAGAGGAAGAAAAAGAAGGAGAAAGTTGGGAAAAGAAGGAACATGAGGGGCTTCCTTGTATGACAAGATTCTTGTATTTACAAATTGAAGCTTGTCCAATGCTTAAGAAACTGCCACGAGATCTGCACACCTACATGTCCCTTCGGGATCTGAAAATCAACAGTTGTGCAAGTCTTGTCTCTTTTCCAAAGACAACTTTGCATCTATGCTGAGAGAACTTGTAATTATAAATCGCACTGTTTTGGAGTCCCTGCCCGAGTTGACGAAACTAAATAATCTCCAAGAGCTGTCAGTTTCAAAATGTGCATCACTCTCATATTTATCATCGAGAGGTGGGCTACTGTCCTCACTAAAACAACTTCAGATTGATGAATGTGAAAATATGAAGTCACTCCTTGCAGAGGATGGGATCAAAATTGATTATCCGTCTCTTGAAACTATAGTTATCAAGTATTGTAACAGTCTCACATCCTTACCAGATGCCCTACATTCTAAAGGGAAATAATCTTAGGGAATTGAAGATGGAAGATTGTAATAATCTAGTGTCTCTTTCAGAAGGATGGTTTCACCGCTCAAGCAATCTGATAGAAATTGTAATATGTTGGTGTAACAAAACTGGAATTCCTGTTGCCACTTGGTGTCGGTGTGCACAAATAACATAGTAATTCTAGGCTAATAAATGGAATAAGAACACATAACGTTTTCAAAATCGGATATCATGGTTAGTAGAGGCCGGTCTTCGGACCGGGCGAAAGGGGGTGCTCATAGCTGACCTTCCCCGATCGTACCTAAGCTCCCGAGCCGAGACAACTCCGGTGATGACGGACATGTGGCCTTCGGCACCGAGTCAGGGTTTCCTAAATTTCCCCATTTTAAAAATATTTAGGTGGCGACTCTGTATCTGGCAAAAAAGTCCATGTTTGGCACTACTTTTTCAAAAATCTATTTCTCAAAACGATTTGCCAGATTTGGACTCTTTGGTTCAGATTAAGAACCGCGACAACAAAAATCGCGAGTCCGAACTGTAGTAGCATGAGCCCCCCCCTCCGCGGGCGCGCCTACAAGGTGGTAGCCGGAGTTGACAAGGGTTAGGGTTAGGGTTTGAAAATTAGGATTAGAAGATGAGGGATAAGGGTAAAAGTGAAATTTTATGTTGGGATATAAATGTTAATAAAAAAAAATGGAAGAGGTAGGGGTCCAAAGAAAAATGGTAAGTGTTAATAGAAGCACTCTTATTCATCAATTTAATAAATAAATGAGTTAAGAGGTTCATGTTTAGTCATAAACTAAGACAATTCTCTAATGATTAAGTCAACCAAGTTGAGATAAATGTTGAGTCAATTAGATTATTTCACTTTTACTGTTTAGCACAACTATAAATCCTTAAGCAGACTCCTATATATTTTACTATAAAAAATATTATATATATATATATATTCAATAATTTAATAAATAAATGAGTTAAGTGGTTCATGTTTAGGTATAGACTAAGATAATTCTCTAATAATTAGGTCATAGCCAAGTTGAGACAAATGTTAAGTCAATTAAATTATGTCACTTTTAGTGTTTAGCACAACTATAAATCCTCAATAATTTTAAATATAAATATAAAATTTTATTAAAGTTTTAATTTTTTCAATAAGTATGCATAAACATGTACATAGTTATTATTTTTATTATAAACAATACTAATATGTATTTATGTACTAATTTAATAAGTAATTCATGTTTAGGTATAGACTAAGGCAATTATTTAATGATTAGGTCATGGCCAAGTTGAGATAAATGTTGAGTCAATTAGATTGTGTCACTGTTAGAGTCTAACACAACTATAAATCCTTAAGCCAACTCTTATATAATTTATTATAAAAAAACTACTAACATATATCTATTCACCAATTTAATAAATAAATGAGTTAAGTAATACTTAAACATAGACAATTCTCTAATAATTATATCAAGGCCAAGTTGAGATAAATGTTGAGTTAATTAAATTATGTCACTTTTAGTGGCTACCACATCTATAAATACTGAGTAATTTTAAATAAAATATAAAATTTTATCAAAGTTTTAATTTTTTTAATAACTATGCATAAACATATGCATATTTATTATTTTATTAGAAAAATACTAATATATATTTATTCACCAATGTAATAAATAAATGAATTAAGTAGTTCATGTTTAGGCATAAATTAAGAAAATTCTTTAATGATTAGGTCATGACCAAACTGAGATAAATGTTGAGTCAATTAGATTAATTATGTCACTTTTAGTGTCAACATAACTATACATCTTCAAGCCAACTCTTATATATTTTATTTTAAAAATAACTAACATATATTTATTTACCAATTTAATATATAAATGAGTTAAGTGATTCATATTTAGGTATAGAGTAAGACAATTCTCTAATAATTAGGCCATGGCCAAGTTGAGATAAATGTTGCGTCAATTAGATTATGTCAGTTTTAGTATCTAATACAACTATAAATTCTCAATAATTAAAAATATATAAATATAAAATTTTATCAAAATTTTCATTTGTTTGGATAACTATGCATAAAAAATACTAACATATATTTATTTATCAATTTAATGAATAAATGAGTTAAATGGTTCATGTTTAGTCATAGACTAAGACAATTCTCTAATGATTAAGACATGACCAAGTTGAGATAAATGTTAAGTCAATTAGATTATGTCATTTTTAGTGTCTAGCACAATTATAAATCCTCAAACAAACTCTGATATTAAATGAGTTACTTGGTTCATACTTAGGCTTGAACTAAGACAATTTTCTAATAATTAGCCAATTTGAGATAAATGTTGAGTCAATTAAATTATGTCACTTTTAGTTTCTAGCACAATTATAAATCCTCAATAATTTTAAATATAAATATAAAATTTTGTCAAAGTTTTAATTTTTTTAATAACTATGCATAAATATGAACATATTTATTATTTTATTATAAAAAATACTAACATATATTTATGTACTAGTTTAATAAATAAATGAATTAAGTGATTCATGTTTAGGTATAGAGTAGGACAATTATCTAATGATTAGGTCATGGCCAAGTTAAGATAACAATAAAGGTTGAGACCCCTTTCACCCCATTTGCATTTGATTGGCTAACCTTTTTTTTTTTCTTTTTTTTTTCTCTGATCTCCCAATCCCCAACCCCCCCGTGGGGGGGGGGGGACTCTTAGTGTCTAGCACAATTATAAATCCTTGCACCAAGTCTTACATATTTTATTATTAAAAAATACTAGCATATATTTATTCATCAATTTAATAAATAAATGAGTTAAGTGGTTCATATTTAGTTATAGACTTAGACAATTCTCTAATAATTAGATCATGACTAAGTTGAGATAAATGTTGAGTTAATTAAATTATGTCACTTTTAGTGTTTATCACAGCTATAAATCCTGAATAATTTAAATATAAATATAAAATTTTATCAAAGTTTTAATTTTTTTTAATTACTATGCATAAACATGTACATATTTATTATTTTATTTTCAAAAACACTAATATATATTTATTCGCGAATTTAATAAATAAATGAGTTAAGTGGTTCATATTTAGGCATAGATTAAGACAATTCTCTAATTATTAAGCCATGGCCAAGTTGACATAAATGTTGAGTCAATTAGATTATATCAGTTTTAGTGTCTAGCACAACTATAAATCCTCAAGCAAATTTTATTCATTTGTATTTGTGAATTATGGCATAGGAGAAAGTATAACATTATGCCTAAGTAGACATATTTTTAAATTTTTACAAAATAGACAATGGGTAATTAATAAATTGACAAATATAATTTATTATATGATTGGGCTATCTCTGACATAAAATAAACTAAATTGCAAGAAAATCTAAAAGTTGTACTTGATAGGTAAATGCTGATTTCCAGAAAGATAAGAGGATAAGGGTCACTGATAATTCATTTTTTGTCATTTTCATTTTGTTATTCAATTTTTTGATTTAAACAAATTTGCTAGATTTAGATTCAAAAAAATTATTATTACTATTACTATATATGGCATAATAAAAAAATATAATTAGTAGATAATAATAATAATGATTATTGAGTGTTACATAGTTTACGATATCATCTAATATATGACAAATTAAAATTATGAAACCCTTAGAAAATAATAATGTATTTATGTTTTATCATAGGTGTAGTTTTTATCCTAAAAAATAAAAATTAAAAAGTGTAATTTTATAATTTATCATAATTTTTTTTTTAATTTTTACTAATTACATTATGATTCACGTTATTATTATTTAGAACTTAAAACATAGCATTAATGGTAGGAGAGAAAAAAAAAACATAAGCAAAATTGTGATGAAAATAGTTAAAATTTAATTGATTTCATTTGTTTACTGTTTAATTTTAATTTTAAAATTACTTATTAATTATTTTATTTAAAACCGTGCATAGCATGGGTATTACGCTAGTAACTTTTGATGTAGATATCGGTTTTTAATAAAATTATTATTTTTAGAATTTTCTCATCAAGATCTATCAAATAAGATCTATACTGACTATGAAATTCTTTAAAAAACAAAATATTATTACTATTGAAATTGATATAAACAGTAACAATAACATGTTATTTTGTTTGGCAGTAACATGTTATTCTGTCTCACAGTAATATGTTATTCTGTTTGACAATTACTTTATTTGATAGTAATATGTTACTCTATTTGACAATTACTTTATTTGATAGTAACATGTCACTCTGTCTCACAGTAATATGTTACTCTGTTGACAGTAACAAGTTAGTTTGGTTCACAAGACCATGTTACTTTAGCAATATAGTCGAAAAAAGGGAAAAAAAAAATTTTATTTTGTCCTTACTCAATTATGTGTTTTCTCTTTAGGGGTTTACGAAATAAAATAAATTGAACTGTAATTTTCACCAAAAAAGGGTCTAATAGAGAAATTTTAACTAAATTTTCCTTTAATAAAAAGAAGTCCAAGACATAACTTTGCCATGAAAATATGTAAATTGATGACGATGGTCCCATTCGTCTTTGACTCAAACGCATAATTTAGACTCTTTAACTCTATATAAGATTAATTATATATTACAATATTAGCTAACTTATAAATGGTTAATAGTTTTTGGTGATGGCATCAAAGACTTGGGATCTGTGGGGATGTATTTTCTGATTACCAACACGTGGTAAGGTGACGCCGACGTGTCAGCCGAGGTGCCACGTGTCCTGGTTGTGATGCCGAGGTTATCTCGGCAAGCCCGAGGTTGCCTCCGAAGATATCGGAATCCGAGATAAGCGGATAATGGATAAGGGGCAAGAGTCCTAGAGTAAAGAGAAGACTTAGCCAAGATAAGGATAAAACTCTTAGGGAGTTTATCTTTATCTCTTGAAGAGTCCAAAGTCAGTATTGAATTGGAGTCCATAGAAGTCTGACTCAAAACGCATATTTTAGACTCTTTAACTCTATATAAGATTAAATATATATTACAATATTAGCTAACTTATAAATGGTTAATAGTTTTTGGTGATGGCATCAAAGACTTGGGATTTGCGGGGATGTATTTTCTGAATACCAACACGTGGCAAGGTGACGCCGACGTGTCAGCCGAGGTGCCACATGTCCTGGTTGTGACGCCGAGGTTATCTCGGCAAGCCGAGGTTGCCTCCGAAGATATCGGAATCCGAGATAAGCGGATAATGGATAAGGGGCAAGAGTCCTAGAGTAAAGAGAAGACTTAGCCAAGATAAGGATAAAACTCTTAGGGAGTTTATCTTTATCTCTTGAAGAGTCCAAAGTCAGTATTGAATTGGAGTCCATCGATGTCAGGCTTCTAGTGGGACTTGGATTGAGTAAACTATAAAAGAGAGGCACCCCCGTGGGTCTAAGGTACACAATTTTATGCTTTGAGCAGTGAATTTAGCACTTGATTATCTTTGAGAGATATACTGACTTGATCGTCGGAGTGCCCCCAGGTGGAAGAGCCACCGCCGGAGCCTTTTCTTTCTGTTACAGGTTTGCTGAAGCTATCTATTCTGCCGGTGCTCTCCAGCTGATTACTAGGCGGGCAGTGTGGTCTGATTTTCGCCCACACAATTTGGCGCCGTCTGTGGGAATCTTAGAAGAATAGATAGCCAGTAACGGACAGAAGGAAAACATTGGGGGCAACACTTCTGCTGGGAGTGGCAGTCCAATTGACCTTGATGTTGAAGGAGACAACCACAATGTAGAAACTCATGACTAGGGCCACATCGAGAAAGACGTCGTCCAGGAGGGCAACACTTCGAAGAAGACAAACCAAGGCAAGTATTATAACGAAGATAACCTTCAGGTATGGAGGGATAGATGCCTACGGAGGGATGAGGAAGTAAAAGACTTGGCGAACAAGTTGGCAGACCTATAGTCAGTGGTTAACTTCATGATGCAGAACAATGTTATGCAGCCACCATACCCGCTGCAAGATATGCCGATGCCAACAATTAATACCCAGAAGGGAGGAAGGAAAACAATTCCCGAAGCCCCTCAGCACACCAGGAGCGGAAGACACTCTCACCGACCTTCCAGGGAAGGCGGACGAGAGGAGTCGAGGCAAGAAGAGTCCCGAAGGACACATCACATGAAGGATCCGGGGCCCAAAGAACATCGGCATGTTCAAGGGCAAGCACTCTGCTTTGACACAACCCATGGGGAAAGATTGAAACGGACCCACCACGAGGCCGAAAGCAGTGTGCCAAAAAGATTGAAGTCCAGAGATAGCCGAGCTCCAGGTAGGAGTAAAGAAGACTTAAGGGATTACCTCAAAAGGAGGCAACAAAATGTTGAAGCCGAGGTAACTTCCCCAGTTAAGCCGAGGACACCATTCTCGGTGGAACTGGACAAATTTGAAGCGCCAAAGAGATTCAGTATGCCAAGGTTCCAAATTTATGATGGTAAGTCAGATCCCAACTTTCATGTTGGACTATACCTGAATTCAATGGCATTATAGAGTGGGAACGAGTCGTTGCTCTGCAAAGTATTCCCCTCATCTTTTGGGGAAATTGCATCCGATTGGTTCTATAAACTACCGAAGGGAAGCGTAAAAACGTGGGAAGGCCTGGCCGAGATGTTTGTGGCCAGGTTTGTGACGAACAAACTACAGCCCTTGAGGGTCGACGCCCTGATGGCTTTAAGAATCGCCAAGGAAGAAGGCCTTAGGGCCTACGCGAAGAGGTACTACGAGGTGTTCAATCGAATACCCGAATGCAACCAAGAAGTGGCGGTCGTATCTTTCAAGAACGGCCTGAAAGATGACTGCTCACTGCGGAAGTCTTTGGCAAAAACATTGCCAAGAAGCATGGAAGAACTCATGGCGAGAATCGAGAAGTACGCCAGAGCCGAGGAAGATACGTCGGGAAACAAAGAGATAAAGCAGGAGAAGGGAAACGGCTCGCCGAAACGAGGCCGAGGTAACAACGGGCCGACCAAACAAGAAACGGAATCGAAGGGTAAACAGGCAGTGACGACGGTGTTCCGAATCCCTATCCATAAAGTCCTGGATCAAATATGAAACCAACCCTATTTCAGCGCACCGGCAAGAGTACTAGGGAAATTTATGGGAAGAAACGTTGGTAGGCGCTGTGCCTACCACAATGAAGAATGACACCCAACTCAGGGTTACAGAGCCCTAAAAGCACACTTAGAAGACTTGGTAAGGCAAGGCCATCTGAGGGACCTTGTTGATGAGGCCAGGACAAGAGAAGAATAGGCAAGATTGCCTCAAGCACCAGCAGCTCCGCCTCCCCCAGCACAGCATCCACAGGCAGGAGGACCACGGGTGGTTAATGTAATTCACTCAAAGGTAAACAAAAGCGACATTCGGGGAGAAGCCCAAAGAGTAAAACACCTGCAGCACGTGAACCAGGTCGGACATAAAAGACCTCGGCCTGAAGAGTGCCAAGGACCGATGATAGCCTTCACTGAAGCTGACCTAGAGATGGTCCAGCATCCGCATAATGATGCCTTGGTAGTATCCCTCCAGGTTGGGGAGTGCCAAGTGAAACGCATCCTAATAGATCAAGGCAACTCTTGTGACATAATGTACGTTAGATGTTACAAGGAGCTAGGCCTTCACCCAGATGGCATGGAGCAATCGAATGGCCCGATGGTCGGCTTCAATGGAACGCCGACGTGGCCACTGGGGGCAACAAGCTTGGAAGTACAAGCTGGCACTAAGAAGATCAGGACAGAATTCATGGTGATTGACACACCTTCACCATATAACATCATCTTAGGAAGACCATGGTTGCATGCAATGGGGGCAGTTCCCTCAACATTGCATCAACTACTGCGGTTCCCAACAGAACATGGGATTGAAGAAGTCAGAGGAGATCAACTACAGGCAAAAAGTTGCTCCATGGCAGCAATGAAGTCTACTTCCAGCGTTCGAGAGCCAAAAGAAGCAGAAATTGAAAATGAGGACATGGAAGTACTAGAAGACGTCGGCAAAGAACCAGCCGAGAAGAGCGAAGAGACGCTAAAGAAAATCCTCGTCCAGGAGGGCGACGAAGAGCGCTTCTTTCTTCTCGGCTCTGGCTTAGCCGAAGAAGAGGAAAGGGAACTGGAAAATTTTTTGAGAACGAACATAGAGGTGTTCGCCTGGACACCTTACGAAATGCCTGGTATTGACCCCGAGGTCACTTGCCACAGATTGAATGTCGACAGGTCGGCAAAACCTGTGATTCAACGAGCTAGAAGACTGACGTTGATGCACGTCAAAGCAGTAGAAGAAGAAGTAGACAGACTTCTGGAGGCCAGGGCCATCCGAGAAGTTCACTACTCGACATGGCTGTCCAACACAGTAGTGGTGAAGAAGAAGAACGGTAAATGGAGGGTCTGTGTAGACTTTACCAGCCTCAACAAAGCCTGCCCCAAAGACAGCTTTCCTCTACCCAAGATTGACCAGCTAGTAGATGCTACTTCAAGGCATGAAAGGATGAGTTTTCTGGATGCATACAGGGGATACCACCAGATTGCCATGTACCCTCCAGACGAGGAGAAGACTGCGTTCATCACCCCTAAAGACCTGTACTGTTACAAGGTAATGCCTTTTGGGTTAAAAAACGCAGGAGCAACTTACCAAAGGTTAGTAACAAAAATGTTCAAGCACCTGATTGGTAAAACGGTAGAAGTTTAATCGATGACATGGTCGTGAAGAACAAGGAATCTAAAGGTCATCTTGCCGACCTAAAAGAGGTCTTTGATACACTCAAAACATACCGGCTCCGACTCAACGCATCAAAGTGCGCGTTTGGAGTTGGATCAGGTAAGTTTTTAGGGTATTTGGTAACAAGAAAGGGCATTGAGGCCAGCCCAGACCAAATCAAGGCCATCCTAGAGCTGAAGAGCCCGACGTCGGCAAAATAGGTTCAGATGCTTACTGGAAGGGCCGCAGCCCTAAATAGATTCATCAGCAGAAGCTCAGATAAGTGCAGACCCTTCTTCAACCTGGTGAAAAAAGCCACAGACTTTCTATGGACAAAAGAATGCGAAGCCGCTTTGACCTACCTGAAGAAGTACTTGACCACAACTTCGGTTCTTTCCAATCCAGAACTAGGGGAAGAACTATTTTTGTACTTGGCAGTTTCAAAACACGCAGTCAGTGTAGTACTAATCCGAGAAGAAAAAGGGGAGCAAAAGGCTGTTTACTATGTAAGCAAAACCTTGGCCAACGCAGAAACAAGGTATCTACCACTGGAGAAATTAATGCTAGCCTTAGTAATGGCTTCAAAGAAGTTGAAGCATTACCTTCAGGCGCACAAGATTGTGGTCCTAACAGAGCATCCACTGAAGTCCTTGTCGCAACTAGGAGACTTAACAGGAAGGATAGCAAGATGGGCAGTAGCCCTGGGCCAGTATGACCTGGAGTTCAGGCCGAGAACAGCAATTAAAGGCCAAGTTTTGGCTGGCTTCGTGGCCGAATTTACGCTAGAATCCGTTGAACATCGAGCTCCGTTGAGCCAAGATGAACGACGAGAAGCCCAGCCTAAGGCTAAAGAGCAAAGGAAGGAAAAACTCAGACCCTGCAGCATCTACATCGGCGACTCATTCAGACTATTTGTCGATGGAAGTTCGAACCGACAAGGAGCGGGAGCAGGAGTACTGCTGATATCACTAGATAGCGAAATAATAGAACAGTCCATCCGTTTGGGGTTTAAGGCCTCAAACAATGAAGTGGAATACGACACATTAATTGCAGGACTAAAACTGGCAGCAGCAGCAGAAGCAGATGAGGTAATAGTTTTTTGTGATTCACAGCTTATTGTTAATCAGTCAACAAGAGAATTTGCAGCCAGAGACGAAAGGATGTCGGCATATGCAAAAGAGGTCATCAGATTGGCAGCCCTATTTCAGAACTGCCGACTACTCCAAGTTAGCTGAGATGACAACACCCATGCTGACGAGTTGGCTAACCTGGCAAGTTCAATGCAGACTGGAAAAACAAGGACAATTATGATCGACTATATGTCGGGCCCGAGCATAGAACCACGGAGCACAGAAAAGGAAGCAATGTGTGTGGACATGGGGCCAAGCTGGATGGATGCAATTGTTGCATTCCTGAAAGAAGGAAAGCTGCTAGAAGATCGAAAGGAGGCACACAAAGTCAGATTGAAATCGGCAAGATTCTGTTTGACAGCAGATGGACACCTCTACAGAAGATCCTTCACTGGACCACTTTTAAGGTGCGTACACCCTTTGCAGGTTGAAGATTTCCTATATGAAATTCATGAAGGAATTTGTGGAAGCCATGCTGGGGCAGATCATTAGCCCACAGGGCCATTACCCAGGAGTAGTGGTGGCCCTACATGCAAAAGGATGCTGAAGCCTACGTGAAGAAGTGTGAACAATGCCAAAAGTTTGCACCTTTGATACATCAGCCAGCTGCTGGCCTAAACCTAGTATCCATCCCTTGGCCGTTTGCCCAATGGGGCATGGATCTTGTTGGGCAACTTCCCCAGGCAACTGGGCAGAAAAAATACTTGCTGGTAGCCACAGATTACTTTACGAAGTGGATAGAGGCAGAACCTCTTGCCAAAATCCGAGATGTGGACATCAAGAACTTTATATGGAGAAACATCATCACCAGATTTGGCATTCCAAGAGCAATAGTTGCCGACAACGGAACGCAGTTTGACAGCAAGCTCATCAAAAACTTCTGTGCAAAATTCAAGATAAAGAATTACTTTTCAACACCAAGTTTTCCCCAAAGCAATGGGCAAGGAGAAGCATCCAACAAAGTAATTTTGGATGGAATAAAGAAGAGGCTGCAGGCAGCAAAAGGAAAGTGGGTAGATGAATTGCCCAATGTGCTTTGGGCATATTGGACTACGCCGAGAAGATCAACAGGGGAAACCCTTTTTACCATGGCTTATGGCACAGAAACAGTCATCCCTCTGGAGATCGGCATCCCAGGGATCAGAACCGATGGAGTAGAGAATGGCACAAATGATATATTTCTAGCCTGAGATCTGGATCTCTTAGAAGAAAGAATGGAGAAAGCTGCAATTCAGCTCGTAGCATACCAGCAACAGCTTGCAAGAGCTTACAACAAGAAGGTCAATCCAAGAGATTTTCAAATCAGCGACCTAGTCCTGAAAAAAGTCGTCGGCAACAAGAAGGATCCTAGAGAGGGCAAGCTTGGCCCAAACTGGGAAGGACCCTACAGAATTACTTCGGTGTTAGGTAATGGAGCTTATCGGCTTTAAGATAACGAGGGCAAAGCACTGCCAAGACCTTGGAACACTGGTAATTTGAAATTCTTCTATCATTAGATGTACATTATTTTTGGCCGAAGTCATCAATAAAATCTTTCCATTTTCTTTAAACACATATAATTGATAAAGTTATATATTGGTGTTTTTGGAGACATGAATAATGAGAACCCAAGTAGAACTCATGTTCACATTGGGGGCAGAGAGAAGACAGAAACACTTAATTCACTTGTTAAAATTTGTAGTAATTTACAAGTTGAAGTTAAGCCGAGATGGTTCCTTATTTTCACTTGTTGAAATTTGTAGCAATTTACAAGTTGAAGTTAAGCAGAGATAGTTCCTTATCTTCACTTGTTGAAATTTGTAGCAATTTACAAGTTGAAGTTAAGCAGAGATGGTTCCTTATCTTCACTTGTTGAAATTTGTAGCAATTTACAAGTTGAAGTTAAGCAGAGATAGTTCCTTATCTTCATTTGTTGAAATTTGTAGCAATTTACAAGTTGAAGTTAAGCTGAGATAAGTTCCTTATCTTCACTTGTTGAAATTTGTAGCAATTTACAAGTTGAAGTAAAAGCTAAGTATATTGTTTAAACACTTGTTGAAATTTGTAGTAATTTACAAGTAGATAATTGATTAGCACTTGTTATAACTTGAGAAATATTTTCAAAGATAGCATTGAATAGTGTATACTTGTTGAAATTCATGAAAAGTTTGCAGGTCAGTATCTTGCCGAAGTAAAACTTGTAGTTACTATACCCAAGGTCTTTGACCCCAAGAAGATTGCACAAAGGAGGCAAAGTATGAAAGGCATGCCAAATATTCTAAGTATAGAACCATGCAGAAGCAATCAAGAGAAAGTAAAGACTAAAGCATTCAGAAAAAAACAGTTGCAGTTATGTACAAAGAAGGCACTACGGCCTAACCAAAAGCAAATTACTCAGCAGTGACAAAGATAGGCACATCGGCCACAAAAGGAAGCTTACATTGTCCAGAAAAAAGAAAAGTAAAAAAGTTCAAACAAAGAAAGACATTGGAGTCAGGCTTCTTCGGCATCAACAGATGGATGGGTTGGAACCTCGGAGGATTCTGGTGGAACCACCTCGGCAATCTTTTCCGCCGCCAACTCGGCGTCAATTTCGGCAAGTGTTTGATCAAGACTTCTATCGACTGGAGGAACATCAGATGATGCTTGCTCAGGAGTGGTCTCCTTGATAACCTCCTCATCCTCCTCATGAGTCAAGTCTAGGACTTGATCATCTTGAGGAGGGGACTTGGTCTCACTAGCATCTTTGGGCCTCCTTACCAAAGCCTCATCATCATCCTTATCCTTATCCTCAGATTCAGACTCAGACACATCTTCAGCTTGGCTTGGCGGTGGAGGTGGAGGAAATGAAAGAGGAATAGCGTCGGCTTGGCGCAATGGTGAATTGTCAGGAAGATTAAGTTTCTTTGCAAGGGCCATCCAACTAAGGGAGAAGCCCCTGTTGTACGCCTGCTTAACTTGTAGTTTGTATTCCTCTGTAACGTCGGCCATTCCTTGAGCATAGGCCTTTTCGTCGGCCTCTTTGATTTCGGCGTCTTTAGTAGACAAGGCCTCTTGAAGTTCCTTTTCGGCTTTGGCCTTTTTGTCCTCGGCCTCTCTCTTCTCGGCCTCGGCGACCTTCTTAATAGCCTCGGCAGATTCGGCCTTTTCTTCAGCTAGGGTTTGGGCTTTGGTGGCACCCTCAGCCTAGTCTTCAAGCTTCTTCATCTTTGTCAAAAAAATTTTGTTTTCCTTTTTTAGGGCAGAAACCTCCCGCCTCATACCGGCTAACTTCTTCCTTGTTTCAAAAGCTTGCATGGAGAGAGAATGGGCATGTTGAATGGCCTGAAAGAACCCAAGGGAAAAGTTATTTCACAAACTTTACAAATATAGAAAAAGAGGCAAAAAGACAAGTTGCCAAATGGGGGAACGTACTTGAACAGAATGTTGGAGCATGAGGGCGTAGTTCTCGTACTCGCTCATCTTGGCATTCTGCTCAAGATCACTAGGAAGGAGAACAGCAGTATTAAGTGCCACGCCGACATTAATGTCATCGGCACTGCCACAGGCTAGAACAGGCTTATCTTCCAGGGTGATTTCGGGCACCCAGGGGACTCTTGGTATTTTGGAACCCGAGGTCATCGCGGCTTCTTGGATTGAGTGGACTCTGATGGCTGTGTCTCAGCAGACCTTTTTGTGGGAACGGAAGCGGTCTTCCCACTCTCAGCCAGTTTTGATATAGGTAAAGTGTCCTCAGATTCAACCTGAGTCACTTTAGCCTTTGGCTGGGCTTTCTTGGTTCTCTTCGGCTTTGGTGGGGGCATGGTTTGCGTCGGCTGAGCGTCAACATCCGAAGGAAGGTCGGCTAAGAGATCTTGGGCAACAGGCTTCGGGCGACCCATCTCAGCAGTTTTGACAAGTTGTCGTCGACGTTTTCTTTCTGGTATTGGGATTAAGTATGGGGCTGAAGTTGATGGTTGATCGGCTGGATCAGAGGTTGACCCTTGATCAGCCTGAGATGTTGATGCGGTTTGTAGAGTAGTAGCAGAGGGAGGAGATAAGCTATTCTTCTTTCTTTTCGGAACGTCGGGCAGTGTAGACTTGTATGTCGGAATAAAATTTAGTACCAGTGGAGCCTTGCGCTTTTGGATTGGCAGATCTAGGAGCCTCTTTAAGTCTTTACTGGGAACGTAGGATTGGCGAAAGTCTTTTGGTGGCTTACGAACGTCTGCAAGAAGAAACAGACATTAGAAACAGATAAAATATTGAAGACTTGAACAAAAACAACTAAAGTATTGACGCTGGGCTCTTACCCTTGCCCTCTTTAACTGATCGGGGAAGAGGGTAGAGATGGGTGTCCTCGTCTGCGCCAAACTCCCAATTTCCCGAAGCAATAACATAATCGTCTCCAGCCCCCTTGTTGGAGTCTGGAAGGTCGACTACGATTTTGAATTTAGTGGACCTCGGCTTGAGGTAATAGATGTAGCCTTTTTCCTTCAGGTTAAGGGGGCACATGGTATAACAGTACTGGATGTTGGCAAGGGTAATCCTAGCGTTCTCCTGCCTAGCTAAAACTATGATGCCATTGATCACTCGATAAGAGTTATGGCCAGTTGCATAGGGTTCAACTTGTAAAAGTGAAGAATTTCGCGAAAGAGAATGTTAAGTGGGAGCCGGAGTCCGCACTCTATAAAAGCTACTATGGGAAAGGGCATTGAATCATCTGTGGGCATGATGGAGTCGTTATCTTCAGCCAGCCTCAGATGGACATCGGCAGGAATAGAGAACTCTTGCCTAAAGTACTCAAGTTTGGTCAGGGTGTCTACCCTATGTCTCCACATACCCATAACGTCGGCCTAAAATCAGAGGGCTAGGTTTCAAAAAAAAGATGCTCTTAAGGGGTTATCAGGACCTCGGCGAAACCCTAGGTATATGCTGGTAGGGATTGTTTCAGTTTTTTCCTAAGAATTGATAGGTTCTATAGACAAATCCCAAACCTAAATCTATGAAGGCAAAGATTGAAAGCAAAAATTGAAGGTAGAGATCTGGCAAAGGCACAAAAAATAGAAAACAAAGGCAAAGTTTCAGAAACAAGAACAGGGATGGGCTATTAAGAACATGAAGAATACGAGAAATAAAGGACCAAGATCAGTGGCAAAAATACAGTGAAATGGTGCAACGGTGCGTGTGTTCAAGATATAGGCAAGGGCCAAGTCAAGAAGTAAACACATTCAGATGTATGATTCACAAAATAGATATTTGAGCAAGGCAGTAATAACAGGAGATTCTAGAAATGGTCAAGAATTGAAATCAGAAGGAACAGTTGCTTACCAAAAAAAATAAAGCCAATGAGAGGACTGCCGAAGTTAGTCGGTAGTTACAGATGTGGCAGAACGACGAAAGTTCCACCAGGAAGACAAATATAGAGCTTGGAGCTTCAGCAATGGCGGATTTGAAAGAACGAGTTTAGAGAGAGAAACAACAAATGCAATAGCAAAGAAATGAAAAAAGAAGGAAGAGTCTTTGTTGAAAACGTGAAACGGCGGCAAAATAAGGCATTTATTGCGCCTGGAAAACCGCATGAGTCAGACGGCGCAGACAGATTAAGACGGCTTACAAGCGCGTCATAGGCACGGGCCAGTAAAGATGAAACGTGTGCAGGAAATGGTTGAGAAGTGATGCATGACAGCTCATGCGCGTGGGGAAGTTCATTTGAATTCTTGTTCTTGAAAACAAGACATATCGGCTTGACATGAATGATCTCGCTGTCAAATTTTAAGCCGATTTACTGGAAGAAAATACAGATATAGGTTCTATCACCTCAGAATGCTGAGGTAATAGAACCTAGGGGCAGTTGTGGGGATGTATTTTCTGAATACCAACACGTGGCAAGGTGACGCCGACGTGTCAGCCGAGGTGCCACGTGCCCTGGTTGTGACGCCGAGGTTATCTCGGTAAGCCCGAGGTTGCCTCCGAAGATATCGGAATTCGAGATAAGCGGATAATGGATAAGGGGCAAGAGTCCTAGAGTAAAGAGAAGACTTAGCCAAGATAAGGATAAAACTCTTAGGGAGTTTATCTTTATCTCTTGAAGAGTCCAAAGTCAGTATTGAATTGGAGTCCATAGAAGTCAGGCTTCTAGTGGGACTTGGATTGAGTAAACTATAAAAGAGAGGCACCCCCGTGGGTCTAAGGTACACAATTTTATGCTTTGAGCAGTGAATTTAGCACTTGATTATCTTTGAGAGATATACTGACTTGATCGTCGGAGTGCCCCCGGGTGGAAGAGCCACCGTCGGAGCCTTTTCTTTCTGTTACAGGTTTGCTGAAGCCATCTATTCTGCCAGTGCTCTTTAGCTGATTACTAGGCGGGCAGTGTGGTCAGATTTTCACCCACACAGGATCCATCCTGATCGATTTGAGTGGTACAAAAATGTCCTGTTGTGTAACTTTTTCGATTTAGATTCAACAAGAAAAGAAAAAAAAATTAATAAACTTGGAAAAGTGATAGAAGAAATAAAACATGTGGGAGTGGTAGTTGCCTATGTCAATAAAAAAATATATGTTAGTGACTAGGGTAATGTCAACATAGAGGTACTGAAGATGATAATGTCAGTAAAAACAGAAACAAAAATATAGAACTATAGGGAAAATTATTTAATACTTGAGAAACAACAATATAGAACCATAGGGACAATTATTTAGTTCTTGTCCGATATTATTGTGACATTTAATCGTGATACATTTTTAATTAATAAAACTATATATAAACGAAGCTGGATTTCTACGATATTATTGTGACATTTAAACGTGATACATTTAATTAATGAAACTCCATAAAAGAAGATAGATGAGGTGAATTCGATCCGATCTTCTGCCTAACTGAGAGAGGTGGGTCAAGTCTATGGCTAAGAATTTGACTATTAAGACAAATTATGATACTGGGAAATTTGATTAGAGATGGTTGAAGATGATCATGTCATCCATTAAGAGTGAATATGGTTCGAATTGATTTAATTTAGTAGTAAATCACCATTGTGGAACCAAATTAAACCATGAAAATTTTAGAATCAGACAATATTGAACCAGTAAACTACGATTCGACGCAATTTAAAACCACAATTTTAAGAAATATTGTCATCAATTTGAATATGACCACAAAATATTGTTCACAAATTAAAAATTGTTTAAGTAATTGTTTACAACTAAATCTACCATTATACAAGAACAAACTTGCAAAAGTAAAAATTACAACTTATGTATATATATATTTTTGATATTAATAAGATATTTAAATGTTCATAGTAAATAACAATATATATATATATATGTGTGTGTGTGTGTATATATTTAAATTGTCCAGTTCAGTTCCAAATTGGATTCGTAAATATAAAATTGCGAGCCAAACCATGAATAACGGTTTGCCTATTTTATGACAAATCGAGTATTGAGAAATCAATCCAAACCGTGTGATTTGGTCATGATCATACCGGATTGTGATTGTTTAGATTTTTGTACTCAGCTCTGTCATCCACCCAACTGACCTAGGCTAATGGCAAAGTTGGGGTGTGTTTAATAACTTGATTCAGCACTCAAAACTGAATGTATGTCATGACCCAATCTCAGCAAGACAAACCCTGCCAAGAGGGCTCACTTCAAACACCATAACACCTATGCACAATAATCACCTGTATAATCTTTATATTTACATCTCCAATAGTGCATAAGACCTTTCGATTGGCCAACATATATTAGATGATCCATTTGAAGATAAAATATCATCATGCTACTAAGATAGTTCCCATGTATCACTACCACCCCCCCCTCCGCCCCAAAAAAAAAAAAAAAACTATTTATGAATCCATCATTACCTCCAACTTCATAAAGCAAATATTTACAATCAACCTCCTTTGTAAAAACAAAGGATAAAACTACATCCTAGAGTGACCCTAAGCAAAAACCTCAACCACAAATGCCCACATTTGATCCTCCAAAAACTCTAATCTTCCAAGTAGAGGCGAGCCATGCTAAAGTCTAGGAATCTAAAAAAATATTAATTTAAAAATAATTACCTAGAGCCCAATGAGTATACCAATTCCATGGAATTATAAAATTTGTTCCTTCCAATTGGGTTCAAACAAAAGATAATAAACATAAGAGCTTGATTGGACTAAAATTTATACAAAATGAAAAAAAAAAACTGCATAAACTATTATCAAGATTTTTATTTATTTATTTATTTTTTAAAAGAATCTCATAATGTAGGAAAAATACATTTGAATAAGGAAAGTAAACCAAAAAAAATAAAAAATAAAAAAATAAAAATACATTTTTCAATACATTATGATCTCATGTTCATCATACGAACCACTACATAGCCTTAGGGTCGCGTTACCTCGCGACTTAGGTAGTGATGGTACCGTTACCCAAAACATATCCATAGGAACATAACTCATGTCATCGTAGCACTTCAATTCTCATTTCAATATTTCGGTCCATAGGACCCCTTATGTACAACGACCCTTATGGTCCTTAAAACATTTCGGTTCCCAGGATCCCAAAGCATTCCGGTCCTTGTGGCCTCATAGGCTATATTCAGTTATATGATTAATAAAAGCAAATACTTTCGCACAACGTTTCATTGTCATTCAATCATCATTATCATAAAATTTGAAAGACAACTTAAATAAATTCTCATAAAAAAATTAATGATTCATTATACAAATGAAAACATTTATTTAAACTCAACCTTTTGACCTTAATAAATTTATAGATTTTTTATTTATACATATATCATGATAAAATGTGTCATTCACTTCCTGTAATTCAAATTATTTTCAAACTCTATATTACAGATAGAGATAAGGTAAATTTCCATAGTAAGTATAATCACCTCCAAAATAGCAAAAGCGTAGATTTGAAACTCTATGAGTTAATTCCCAAGAGGTGTAGAGGCACCTTCCTCCAATCCTAACAATTAGTAAATAAGATCTAAAATTAGGGAAAAGCTTTCAATGAAAATTACAACATCTACGAAATGAAAACATTTATTTAAACTCAACCTTTTGACCTCAATAAATTTATAGATTTTCTATTTATACATATATCATGATAAAATGTGTCATTCACTTCCTTTAATTCAAATTATTTTCAAACTCTGTACTGCAGATAGAGATATGGTAAATTTCCATGGTAAGTATACTCAGCTCCAAAATAGCAAAAGCGTAGATTTGAAACTCTATGATTTAATTCCCAAGAGGTGTAGAGGCACATTCCTCCAATCCTAACAATTAGTAAATAAGATCTAAAATTAGGAAAAAACTTTCAATGAAAGTTACAACATCTACAAAATTGATCCTAAATAAGACATGCTATGGAATGAGAGCTAAAACCAAGCTAAAGAACTCCTCGAACTTCAAGTCATCCAAAAAACAACTTATCCAATCTCCACAACACCCAACCTTTGTATATTTTCGAGTTATTAACTTCTTAAATATCCAACCAATTTATATACACAATACCACCATCAATTAAACCACTAAAGTCAAAAATCAACATTTGCATAAACTCAACAACTTAAGTAAAACCACTTTAATCATTTATAGAACATAGAGATACCCAATTTACCATTTATCAAATCAATTTCAACATATAAATTTCCTAACATCAAAATTTCCAATTTTGACATCACATTCAAACCCTAGATTAATCCAAATCTCAATCTCCAAAACAACCATCAAATTGATCATTTTTCTACATGCAAAACATTCATAGAAACTAATGAGAGTGTAAAATTCCACAATCAAACCCCAAATCATAATAGGTCTAAATAAAAATTCATCATCTCTAACTCAAAATACGTAAAACCTTAAAGTAAACTTTGTAAGACAATCTTCACTGTATTTAAAATGATTAAATTCTGTTGTGTACAAAACAACAACAAGAATATAAAGAAATAAAGAAAATGAGAGAATTTGTTTGATTACAAAAATCAAACTCGAAATAAAAATAAATAAATAAAACCACAGATTTTATTTTGTTACAAAAACAAAAATAAAATCTGATTAAATAAACAAATAAAAAACAGAATAAAATTAAACAACTTACTTGGTTAATTTAACCATTAGATTTAACTGATCTCACCTATGTAATATTGAAATATATTTATGGGTGGTGACAGGCCGCGATACGAATATAAAAAGAAAGCATATGGAAGATGAAGTTATGGCTTGTCAATAGCGGGCCCCCTTTATGGGTTTCAGATACT
>NW_021024769.1:15557-46733 GCF_004153795.1 Camellia sinensis | reverse complement strand
TTTTTTTTTTGTGAGAGAAGAGTGTAATGATTATAGGTTGGATGTGATATTTTATTTTTTGTGGCTAAAATAGCCTATTTTGTCTTTTGTGGCTAAAATAGCCAAAAAAGCCCAGTTTAACTCTTGCCAAACGGAGCCTATATATAACGATTAATGCTAAAATAGCCTAAACTACTTTGTTCATAGTGTGACATTTATGAGAACGCATACAAAAACGTCTAGCTTCGCTCTAGTTGGGTGAGAAAACTGGATCATATGCTATTAGGTCCTTATAAGTCCATTTATTTTTAAAGCTCCTACGTATAGATCATTTAAAAAAAAAAAAAAAACGGACGATTAATTCGATGCCATATGATTTAATTTTTTTTCATTAAAAATCTAAACATAAAACCTAAAAATGAACAAATCAAATCTTTTATATACATCTTGTAATGAGCCTACAATCCATTCTTCGCTTGCAACTGGAGAGAAACTGGAGCCATTATCTCACCCTAAGCCTTATAAACCCTTTCAAAACTTCCCACCAAATCAATGTGGGATAAGTTTACAACCTTAAGGAATTTCCACCAAAACTCCATTTCCATGGAGCACACTTTGGCTTCAATTTCCCATTCACTCGGTAATGGTTTTGAGCAACCAAATATACCACGTGAATCACAACGCGGCATAGAACGCGTTACCACTTTGACCCGAGTAAATCGATGCTCGGGGCCCACCTAAAAAATAGACCAAAATTGAGAAAAAATTCTGGTTTTACCCAGAATTTTTCCACGATTTCCAACAAACTTTTTACGAAAGATTCTTACCAATTAAAAGTCTCTAATCCATCAAGAAAATAAACCCCAAGCTTTGGTTCTTCAAAAGATTAAGAAAAATCTAGAGTTGGTACTACTGTTGTGTTATTTTTGGATAGAGTTGTGGAGTGTCCGATCGGACCTTTTTCCTGCAAGATAAAATGGCCGGTGGTGGTGGAGATGGTTGGTTAAGGTGGTGGTGTAAGGGTGGAGCAAAGGTGGGGTGTTAGGCCACCAAGAAAGTAAAGGAAAATGAGAGAGAATGTAGAGAGCAGTTAGAGAGAGAGAAGAATAAAGAGAATGAAATAAAAAACTGCATTTTTGTTTTAGTTTAAATGGGGTGTTTGGTCACACCTACTATCAAGTTTGGAGTTGGGTTTTGATATTCTAAGTGGAGTTTAACTTAGGAGTGTGTTTCGCACTAGATGAATGTTGGGAATATTATAATTCTACCCCCTAAAGGAAATTTCATCCATGAAATTTATTTATTTATTTAGTCTGCTCCATATCTTGAAAAAGATGTGGATATTGAATTTTCATATCATCCTCCCACTCCCAAATAGCTTCCTCCAAAGCATGATTCTTCCACAATACTTTTACTAGTGGTATAGTCTTAGAATGTAGTACTTAATCCTTCTTGTCCATAGTCTCTATGGCTTCCTCTTCATAAGACAAATCATCCTTGAGTCGGATTGGTTGGAAATCTAACACGTGTGACGGGTCAGGCATGTACTTCTTCAGCATGGATACATGAAACACATTGTGAATGCGAGATAGACTAGGTGGTAAAGCCAAATGATAAGCTGTCTTGCCAATGCATTCTAGTATCTCAAATGGCCCAATATACCTTGGACTTAGTTTGCCTTTCTTACTTCCATGGCGAGATTCGTAAAAATACAAGATCTCAAACTTGAAATTCCAAATCCCTCCTCCGATTATCTGCGTAGCTCTTTTGTCTACTTTGAACTGTTTTCAACCTTTCTCAAATAATATGCACTTTATCGATAGTAATTTGAACAATC
This sequence comes from Camellia sinensis, assembly GCF_004153795.1. NCBI lineage: Eukaryota > Viridiplantae > Streptophyta > Magnoliopsida > Ericales > Theaceae > Camellia > Camellia sinensis. The sequence goes on along the minus strand of NW_021024769.1, from coordinate 44,917 downwards.
TCTGGACCTAACAATTTTCTCTCTCCAATCTCATCCCAACACACTGGAGTTCTACATCCTCGCTCGCATAAAGCTTCATGGGGAGCCATTCCAATACTTGATTGATAACTATTATTATATGCAATTTCTATTAAGGTGAAGTGTTCATCCCAACTACCTCAAAAATCTAGGACACAAGCTCTCAACATGTCTTCTAAAGTTTGGATTGTCCTCTCGGGTTGCCCATTAGTTTGGGGGTGAAAAGCTGTACTGAATCTCAATTTAGTACTTGAGGCAGTTTGAAGACTAGGCCAAAAGGGGGATGTGAAGCGTGAGTCTCTGTCTGAAACAATAGTTACTGGCATACCATGCAATCTCACAATTTCATCCACATAATTTTTTGCTAATTGATCAAGTGAAAAGTTTTTCTTAGTAGCCAAAAGTGTGCATATTTGGTCAACCTTTCTACAACCACCCAAATAGAGTCATGCCCTTTTTGTGTGCGAGGCAGGCTCGAAACAAAATCCATGGTGATATGCACCCATTTCCATTCAGGTATAGGAAGAGGTTGAAGTAAATCGGGTGGGCATTGATGCTTTGTTTTAATTTGCTAACATACCAAACATCTTGACACAAATTATGCTATCTCTCTCTTTATATTTGACCACCAATAACTTTCACTTAAATTTCGATGCATCTTTGTACTCCTCGAATGCATTGCACAAGGTGAATTATGGGCCTCATCTAATATCTCCCTTTTATCTCGGGCTCATTTGGAACACATAATCGATTTTTAAACATCAGTACACCATCTTCTTTAATAACAAAGTCTGATAGAGTACCTTCTTTCACTCGAGCTCGGGTCTTCTCCAAAACTGAGTCTTTCCCTTGAGCCTCTTGACTGTGATCCACCAACAAAGGTCTCACTTTAATTGTAGCTAACAAGGATCCTAACTTCCCAACTGCTAGATCAACTCCAATAGATTTTATTTCATGTAAGAGACTAAATTGAATGCCTTGAATGCGAGTTAATCTCCCTGTAGATTTCCCACTAAGAGCATCAGCCGCCAAATTAGCTTTTCCTGGATGATAATTAATGGTACAGTCATAGTCCTTAATCAGTTCAATCCATCTCCTTTGCCTCAAATTTAAATCCCTTTGTGTGAATAAATATTTCAAACTCTTATGATCGGTATATATCTCACATTTTTCCCCATATAAATAATGTTTTCCACAACTTTAAAGCAAAAACAACTGTTGCAAGCTCTAAATCATGGGTGAGAAAATTGCGTTCATGATTCTTTAATTGTCTAGATGCATAGGCCACCACCTTTCCATGTTGGATTAAAACGCAACCGAGCTCTTGATGAGAGGCATCAGTGTAAACAACAAATCCTTCGCCACTTAGCAGAATAGTAAGCACTGGGGCAGAAGTTAGTCACTTCTTTAATTCTTGAAAACTTTTTTCACAATTCTCCGTCCACTCAAATTTGGTATTCTTACGGGTCAAACGTGTTAATGGTGTTGCAATCAATGAAAACCCCTCTACAAATCTGCGATAGTAGCCTGCCAACCCTAAAAAGCTCCTCTCCTCGATCACGTTAGTAGGACAATTCCAATTCATCACAACCTCTATTTTCTTCGGATACACAAAAATTGCTTCACTCAAAACCACATGCCCCAAAAATATGACACGATCTAACCAAAACTCACATTTGCTAAACTTCGCATACAACTTTTTTTCTTATAAAGTCTGCAATACCACCCATAAGTGTTGTTGATGATTTGCTTGACTCTTTGAATAAACAAATATGTCATCAATAAATACAATCACAAATTGGTCAAGGTATGGTTGAAACACTTTATTCATAAGATCTATAAATGTGGCGAGGGCATTAGTTAGACCAAAAGGCATAACAAGAAATTCATAATGCCCGTAGCGAGTTCGAAAAGCTATTTTTGGTATGTCTCCTTCCTTAATCTTAAGTCGGTGATACCCTGATCTGAGATTGATTTTTGAGAACACACATGCTCCCTGAAGTTGGTTAAACAAATCATCTATACGAGGCAAGGGATACTTATTACGCACCGTGACCTTATTTAACTGCCGGCAGTTAATGCACAATCTCATGGTGCCATCTTTTTTATTCACAAATAACACAGGTGATCCCCAAGGTGAGACACTTGCCCTATTCAGCCTTTATCTAATAACTCTTGTAATTGCATCTTAAGCTCCTTAAGTTCCTCTGGGGCCATACGATAAGGTGCACTAGAAATTGGGGTATTTCCAGGAATTAAGTCAATAGCAAACTCAATTTCTCGATCTGGGGGTAATCCAGGTAATTCATCAGGAAAAATATCTACGAAGTCACGCACAATTGGTATATCCTCCAACCTTAGACCACTCAATTCGGAGTCAACCACATAGGCTAAGTATCCTTGACACCCCTTCTTAAGCATTTCTCTAGCGGTAATAACAGAAATAACATAAGATGGGGACGCACATCGATCTCCACAAAATCTAAATTCAGGTTCCCCAAAATTGGAAAATACTACCTCTTTCCTATAACAATCCACCGTAGCATGGTAAGAAGCCAACCGATCCATTCCCAAAATAAAATCAAAATCAAGCATCCTTAAAGGCAATAAATCCGCTACCATCTCCTTATCTCCCAACTGTAGCATAGAACCTCGATATACCTCCTCAATTATAACACAATCCGTAATTGGAGTACTAATAGATAAACAATAGCCTAGAGGTTCAATAGGTTTATCAGCATGCAAAGAAAATGATAGAGATACGAAAGAATGCGTAGAACCTAGACCAATAAGTACATGTGACTCCCTACTGAACACATAAATAATACCTGTCACCACCTCCGGATTAGCCTGAGCATCCCGCTGAGTCAAAGCAAAAATTCTCCCGTGTGAGGTTTGTCTATCAGATTGAACACCTCCTTTATTCTGCTTGCCAAACCTAGTCCCTACCTGCCCTTCCCCTCGGCCTTCCCCTCAGGCTCCACTTGAAGCTCTATTATTACCAACTCCAGTACTAGCAGAAGAAGCGGTTCGAGTGCAATCACTAGCCAAATGTCCGGATTGCCCACAATTGAAGCAAGCTCGTGTATCTCCGAAATTAGTCACCTTAGAAACTATGTAGTCTTTCACCAAATGACCTTTCTGGCCACAATGAAAACACAAGTCGGTACCAGCATGACATACGCTTGTATGTGCTCGCCTACACTGCCTGTAAACACTTCGAGTAAATTGAGATGATGCCCCACTAGACTGTCTATGACGCTGATTAGAAATGCTTTAGGTTAGGGTGGGATACTCTTTATTTTTTTAACATGCATTTGAGCTCTTGACTGAACCATAACCATGACCACCTCTCTTGGAAGGTTTATTAGATGTGTTCTCATGATGGAATGAATTAAGGTGGCACTTCTTCTGTTGTTCTGCTAACTTCATTTCTATGACATATTTCTCAGCTATTAAGGCCTTATCAACAAAGGTTGGATAGTTAGTAATTCCCAATACTCAAATACAAGGTTTGATGTCCAAATCCAATCTATCTGTAAAACGACGACATTTAACCTCCTCATTATCCACAAATGAAGGGGCAAAATGAGATAAAGAAATGAACTTAGCTTCATACTGGGCTACAATCAAATCCTCTTGCTCTAGCGGAAGGAACTCTCTATCTTTTTCATACCGATAGGTAGCTGGAAAGTACTTGTCATTAAAAACCTTAGTGAATTGGTTCCAGGTCGATCCTCTGGTGCGACCTTCCGTAAGCAGGCGTTGCGTTGCCTCCTACTAATATTCGGCCTCCTTCACCACTATAAAACTAGCAAGTGCACCTTGCTGCTCGTTTGATACTTCTATCATAGAAAATATCTGCTCTACCCTCTGTAACAAAGCCTTTGCCTCCCTAGGACTTGGCAATCTAGAAAATGATAGAGCCCCTAACTTCTTAAACCTCTCAATTATGGTGAGACGGTTCTCTGTTGGTTGCACCAATGGCCTGGCCTACGCTACATTATGTTGTTCAATGATGTGAGTTTGCCTTTCTGCTAGGCTAGCCACAGACTCTAAAAGGCGCTGCACACTAGGGTTTAAAAATGCTGGAGCTGCATTAGCCCTTGGTGGTACAACTCCATCTGAAAGCCCCACTTATGGCTTGGCATTTGACTCTTGAGTTTGCTCATTATGCGATTCATGTTCCATCTCTTCTTCCTGAACCTGAGGTGGAACAACATTTCCAACACTAAGATGTGGCTCTCGCTCAGCCTCAAGTATTTCTATAAGGGGGCGACTCTTATGAACTTTTCGCCTTGCCATATGTCCCTGTATAACAAGACAATTAAATCTTAGAGTACTAGATCACTATTAAACATCATCAACAATCGAATTACTAACTACCATATCCTATCAATTTTAATTCCAAAGTAACAAGTCTACAGATTCATAACCTAACGCTCTGATACCAAAAATGCCACGACCCAATCTCGACAAGACAAACCATGCCAAGAGGGTGCACTTCAAACACTATAGCACCGGTACACAATAATCACCTGTATAATCCTTATATTCACATCTCCAATAGTGCATAAAACCTTTCGATTGGCCAACATATATTAGATGATCCATTCGAAGACAAAATAGCATCATGCTACTAAGATAGTACCCATGCATCACTACCCCCCAAAAAATATTATTCATGAATCCATCATTACCTCCAACTTCATGAAGCAAATATTTACAATCAACCTCTTTTGTAAAAACAAAGGATAAAACTACATCCTAGAGTGACCCTAAACAAAAACCTCAATTACAAATGCCCACATTTGATCCTGCAGAAACTCTAATCTTCCAAGTTGAGGTGAGCCACGCTAAAGTTTAGGAATCTGAAAAAAAATTAATTTAAAAAGAATGAGCTAGAGCCCAATGTGTATACAAATTCCATGGAATTATAAAATTTGTTCCTTCCAATTGTGTTCAAAATAAAGATAATAAACATAAGAGCTTGATTGCATTGAAATTTAGACAAAATGAAAAAATTATTGCTTAAAGCATTATCAAGAATTTTTTTCCCCAAAGAATCTTATAATGCAGGAAAAATACAGTTGAATAAGGAAAGTAAACAAAACAAATACAACATTTCAATACATTATGATCTCATGTTCATCATACGAACCACTACATAGCCTTAGGGTCGCATTACCTCACGACTTAGGTGGTGACGGTACCGTTACCCAAAACATATCCATAGGAACGTAACTCATGTCACCGTAGCAATTCTATTCTCATTTCAATATTTCTGTCCCTAGGACCCCTTATGTAAACCACCCTTATGGTCCTTAAAACATTTCGGTCCCTAGGACCCCAAAGCATTCTAGCCCTTGTGGCCCCATAGGTTATATTCGGTTATATGATCAATAAAAACAAATACTTTTGCATAACGTTTCATTGTCAGTCAATCATCATCATCATAAAATTTGAAAGACTCAACTTAAATAAGTTCTCATAAAAAAAAAAAATACTTCATTATACAAATGAAAACACTTATTTAAACTCAACCTTTTGATCTTAATAAATTTATAGATTTTCCTTTTATACATATATCATGATAAAATGTGTCATTCACTTCCTTGAATTCAAATTATTTTCAAACTCAGTTTTACAGATAGAGATAAGGTAAATTTCCATGGTAAGTATACTCACCTCTAAAATAGCAAAAGCATAGATTTGAAACTCTATGAGTTAATTCCCAAGAGGTGTAGAGACGCCTTCCTCCAATCCTAGCAATTAGTAAATAAGATCTAAAATTAGGGAAAATATTTCAATCAAAATTACAACATCTACAAAATTGATCCTAAATAAGTCATACTATGTAATGAGAGCTAAAACCAAGCTAAAGAACTCCTCCAACTTCAAGTCACCCAAACAAACAACTTATCCAATCTCCACAACACCCGACCTTTGTACATTTTTAAGTTATTAACTTTTTAAATATCCAACCAATTTATATACACAATACCACCATCAATTAACCACAAAAGTCAAAAATCAACATTGGCATAAACTCAACAACTTAGGTAAAACCACTTCAATCATTTATAAAATTCCTCCAAAATCATTTATAGAATATAGAGATACCCAATCCACCATGTATCAAATCAATTTCAACATATAGATCTAAATAAAAATTCATCATCTCTAACTCAAAATACGTAAAACCTTAAAGTAAACTTTTTACGAAAGATTCTTACCAATTAAAATTCTCTAATCCATCAAGAAAATAAACCCCAAGCCTTGGTTCTTCAAAAGATTAAGAAAAATCTATAGTTGGTACTACTGTTGTGTTATTTTTGGATAGAGTTGTGGAGTGGCCGATCGGACCTTTTTCCTGCAAGATAAAATGGCCGGTGGTGGTGGAGATGGTTGGTTAAGGTGGTGGTGTAAGGGTGGAGCAAAGGTGGGGTGTTAGGCCACCAAGAAAGTAAAGGAAAATGAGAGAGAATGTAGAGAGAAGTTAGAGAGAGAGAAGAATAAAGAGAATGAAATAAAAAACTGCATTTTTGTTTTAGTTGAAATGGGGTGTTTGGTCACACTTACTATCAAGTTTGGAGTTTGATTTTGATACCCCAAGTGGAGTTTAACTTAGGAGTGTGTTTGGCTCTAGATGAATGTTGGGAATAATATAATTCTACCCCTTAAAGGAAATTTCATCGACGAAATTTATTTATTTATTTAGTCCAGTTCATACCTTGAAAAAGATGTGGCTATCGAATATTCATATCATCCTCACGCTCCCAATTAGCTTCCTCCAAGGCATGATTCTTCCACAATACTTTTACTAGTGGTACAGTCTTAGAATGTAGTACTTGATCCTTCTTGTCCATAATATCTATGGCTTCGTCTTCATAAGACAAATCATCCTTTAGTCGGATTGGTTGGAAATCTAACACGTGTGATGGGTCAGGCATGTACTTCTTCAACGTGGATACATGAAACACATTGTGAATGTGAGATAGACTAGGTGGTAAAGCCAAATGATAAGTTGTCTTGTCAATGCGCTCTAGTATCTTAAATGGCCCAATATACCTTGGACTTAGTTTGCCTTTCTTACCGAATCGCATTACTGCCTTCCACGGCGAGTTTCGTAAAAATACATGATGTCCAACTTGAAATTCCAAATCCCTCCTCCGATTATCTGTATAGCTCTTTTGTCTACTTTGAGCCGCCTTCAACCTTTCTCAAATATTATGCACTTTATCAGTAGTAATTTGAACAATCTCTGGCCTTAACAATTTTCTCTCTCCAATCTCATCCCAACACTATAGCGATCCCAATTTTGACCCGACCATTGTTATATTCTGGACTTGGGCTTTGTGGTTTAATATTGTTATCCATGTCTTGTTTTCCCTCATTTGTCTTTGAATTGAAGTTTTGGAATGCCTTTGGCATGTTTGGGATAGGTTGGTTACTAGTTGAAGTTGTTGCTGTCCAGAAATTGATTCTTCGCTTGAGCGAGATTTGTGAGCTCTCAGCATTTTTGCAGGCTTGCAGAGATTCTGGAAGGGTGATGTTCTTTACTCGAGCAAAGCTTTTTGCACTCGAATGACAGTGTGTGTCTATAAAACTTCTGAAGGTATGTATTCTGCGCTCGAGCAATGCTTCTTACACTCGAGCGAGGTCACTTATTGTGTCTAGTCGTTCGAGCGACAACTCCTTCGCTCGAGCAAGCCTCATGTATATCAGTTCGCAGCAGCTCATTTTTACATCACTTTTTGCTATCCTTTCACTCAAAAACCCTAGATCGGCTCCGTCTCTCTCTAAAATTTGACTTCTCTCTATAAATACACCTAGATTTAGGGATCTCTCAATCCTACTTCCTTTGATGAAAAGATAAAGCGTCCCATGGGCTTCCATTTAATCTGAATAAAATCGAGTTTGGGCATCTTTGAGGTTTCTCCACTTCTCCTTTGCTCTTCTACACTCGAGGTATGGATATTCTACACTTTGTTATGATCTTTGACCTAGTTATTTGTTGTTATGTATACAAGGTGAGATTTGGGAGTAATTTGGGTAAACTTAGGGTTTGGATTCAAATTGAAAAGAGGGGTTTCCATGTTGGGTTACATAAATGAATATGGGGTTTGAATATGAAGTTCTCTTGTGTTAGAATGGTGGAATTTAGCACTTGGATTGATATTTGAAAAAGGGAAAAATTTGCCCTAATATGTGTTAAATAATTATTTTGTATAAATAATGGAATTGGTATGAGAAATATGAAATTGGGAGGATGTATAAATGAATGGTGTAGTTGGATTTGTTTAATCACTTACCTATAGAAATTTGATGAATTATCTGTTATAAAGGTTGTATATCTGTCTAGAAATAACTGTATTGGGCTATCAGTGGAGGATAGCTATGATTGTTGTAGAAATTGCATGAGGATTAGGTGAATTGAAACTAATCATTTAAATTGTGTCATTGAATATGATGGTATGATAAGGCATTGAGTATGTATAGTTGATAGTCATTGAATATGACGATACTTTTAAATACATTGTATATGCATAACGTTTTGGGAGGAGAAAAGAGATGTACTCCATGTTTGGGAGGAGATAGGGGATGGACTCCATTGAAATTAAGTTGGCCGGAGTGTCCAGGGTGAAAGTCCTGAAATCTTATGCATATAAGGGTGCCAATCCTGCGGACGAAATTTCCGTAAAATGGCAAGATTGAAGTGTTTGTATGATAGTTATGTTGATTGAGAACCACTGAGTTGTAGTCTCGGTTGGATTATTTGGAAAATTATACACTTGGCATATGACTTGAAATGAAATAAATTAACTTGAAATGAATAAATGGAAATGGATTGAGATGTGAGTATAAATACTAAATGGTCATGGAAAGAATGTATGTTAGTTATAATATTGAATGCTTATTTGACACTTATACCTTAGTTAAACGTCATATACTGTAATAGACTGTTTCTACTGGGCTTTGTCTCACCATACTTGGAAAACCATTTTTAGGTACCGATGACATGCTTCTTCCAAGGATGTAGCTTGGGAGGACTTAGGAGCTGGAGGCTCTATTTTGTTATTTTGTGTTTAAATGTTTATTCAAGCCGAAGACTTTATATGTATAGAGCTTAGTACTCTCTTTCGTTGTAACCATGTAATGTCTTGGAAAGATGTAAGCCCGTTGGGCATTTATTTTGATGTTATTAACTAGTGTTACATGCTATAGATTCAGGATGAACATTATGAATGTTTAATGCATGTAATATCTTTTGTAATACGAACTCTGATATATGAAAGTATATTAATTCTTTTATATTCATTTCTCTTGTGAGTTGAATTATTTGTATTATTTTGGGGGTGTTAAAAGCACACTGGAGTTATACTTCTTCGCTCGTATAAAGCTTCATAGGGTGCCATTCTAATACTTGATTGATAACAATTATTATATGCAAATTCTATTAACGTCAAATGTTCATCCCAACTACCTCGAAAATCTTGGACACAAGCTCTCAACATGTCTACTAAAGTTTGGATTGTCCTCTCCGATTGCCCGTTAGTTTGGGGGAGAAAAGTTGCACTGAATCTCAATTTAGTAGCCAAGGCATTTTGAAGACTAGGCCAAAAATGGGATGTGAAGCATGAGTCTCTGTCTGAAACAATAGTTACCGACACACCATGCAATCTCACGATTTTATCCACATAATTTTTTGCTAATTGATCAAGTGAAAAGTTTTTCTTAGTAGCCAAAAGGTGTACATATTTGGTCAACCTATCTATAACCACCCAAATAGAGTCATATCCCTTTTGTGTGTGAGGCAAGCCCGAAACAAAATCCATGGTGATATGCTCCCATTTCCATTCAGGTATAAGAAGAGGTTGAAGTAAACTGGCTAGGTGTTGATGCTCTATTTTAATCTGCTAACATACCAAACACCTTGACACAAATTCTGCTATCTCTCTCTTTATATTTGACCACCAATAACTTTCTCTTAAATTTCGATACGTCTTTGTACTCCCCGGATGCATTGCATAAGGTGAATTATGGGCCTCATCTAATATCTCCCTTTTTTTTTTTTTATCTTGGGCTCATTTGGAACACATAATCGATTTTTAAACATCAATACACCATCTTCTTTAATAATAAAGTTTGATAGAGTACCATCTTGCACTTGAGCTTGGGTCTTCTCCAAAATTGAGTCTTTCCCTTAGGCCTCTCGAAGGCGATCCACCAACAAAGGTCTCACTTTAAAATTAGCTAACAAGGATCCTGACTTCTCAACTTCTAGATCAACTCCAATAGATTTTATTTCATGTAAGAGACTAAATTGAATGCCCTGAATGTGAGTTAATCTCCTTGTAGATTTTCGACTAAGAGCATCAGCAACCAAATTAGTTTTTCCAGGATGATAATTAATGGTCCAGTCATAGTCCCTAATCTATTCAATCCATCTCCTTTGCCTCAAATTTAAATCCCTCTGTGTGAATAAATATTTCAAACTCTTATGATTGGTATATATCTCACATTTTTCCCCATATACATAATGTCTCCACAATTTTAAAGCAAAAACAACTGATGCGAGCTCTAAATCATGAGTGGGATAATTGCGTTCATGATTCTTCAATTGTCTAGATGCATAGGTCACCACCTTTCCATGTTGCATCAACTCACAACCAAGCTCTTGATGAGAGGCATCACTGTAAACAACAAATCCTTCACTACTTAACGAAATAGTAAGCACTGGGGCAGAAGTTGATCGCTTCTTTAATTTTTGAAAACTTTTTTCACAATTCTCCGTCCAACTCAAATTTGGTATTCTTACGGGTCAAACGTGTTAATGGTGCTGCAATCAATGAAAACCCCTCTACAAATCTGCAGTTGTAGCCTGCCAACCCTAAAACGCTCTTCATCTCGATCACATTACTAGGACGATCCCAATTCACCACAGCCTCTATTTTCTTCGGATCCACAAAATTGTCTTCATTTGAAACCACATGCTCGAAAAATATGACACAATCTAACCAAAACTCATATTTGCTAAACTTTGCATACAACTTTTTTTTCCTCGTAAAGTCTGCAATACCACCCGCAAGTGTTATTGATGATTCTCTTGACTCTTTAAATAAACAAGTATGTCATCAATAAATACAATCACAAATTGGTCAAGGTATGGTTGAAACACTCTATTAATAAGGTTTATAAATGCGGCGAGAGCATTAGTTAGACCAAAAGGCATAACAAGAAATTCATAATGCATGCAGCGAGCTCGAAAAGCCGTTTTCGGTATGTCTCCTTCCTTAATCTTAAATTGGTGATACCCTGATCAATTTTTAAGTTAGGGCGAATTACACTAACAGTCCTTAAAGTTTGAGGCTTATATCATTTTGGTCCCTAATCTTTCTGTTGTGATACATTTGACTCTAAATTTTAAATCTTGTTCCAAATAAGGGCAATTGAAGACAATTGTTGCTCCATAGGAAGGGCAAAGTCGTCATAAAACTTATTTTGTGCTGGTTAACTTATATGTTGTTTGAAATATAATGTCTTTTTTTTAGTGAATAATGTTAGATATTTTTTGGTAATAAAGTTTTGTTTGGATTGGTTTTCGGAATTTATTTTTAGTAATTTTTTTTAAGAAAGTGAAAAATTTAATTGATGAAAAAAAAATTAAATACACATCATTTATATATAATTTTATCTTTTGAGAAGGTAGAAATAATTTTTTAAAATAATTATTTATTTATTTACTTTCATTAAATTAGTTTTTATTTTTGAAAAGTCAAACATTGCGACAACCTTAATGTCGTTATTAAACCAATCCCTTGAATAAACAAATCAAAAACTAAAAGCATTTCATATATTAAACATATCAATTAGACATTAAAAGTTAATAACCAACCATTATATAATAACCATATAAAAATATTTGTTAACAACAAATACAACTATCCATTACATGATAACGATAAAAAAATATCAACAAAAACAATCACCCATTACATGATCATCATCCAAACACTTACCAAAAATTAATTCGGTAAAAAAATAGAAAAAATAAAACTGTAAAAGATTTATCATTTTTATATAATTTTATTTTTGGTGAGTAGAAATAATTTTTAAAATTTTAAAAATGTTTTTTTGACATTTAGTTATGTCAAATTAGTTTATATTTTATCAAATTGATGACTTTACCCTTGAAATGGAGCAATAATGTTTTCTATTATCCTTATTTGGAATGTAATTCAAAATTCAGGATCAAATGTATCACAATTGTAAAGTTAGGGACCAAAGTGACACAAATCTAAAACTACAAGGACCGTTAATATAATTCGCCCTTTAAGTTATATAAAATTTACTCAATTCAGATTGTATTTATAAATACTAAACATAAGTATCGATATAAACTATTATAAACTCATCACCTCTACTACCGCTACCACTACTACTAGCACAACCACCACTATAATGCCATCGCCACCACAACTATGCCACCACCACCACTACCACCATTGTCATCACCACTACCACCACCACTACCAACTTCTTCACCATTGTCATTGTCGTCACACCACTATCATTTTACTATGGCTACTATCGTTACCACCACCATCAATGCTATCGCCACCACTACCACTACCATACCACCGCCACCACCACTGCCACCGCTACCGCCATCATTCCATCACCACTACTACCACCATCACAACATAAAAATTAAATATAAAATTTAAAAATAATAAATTTCAAATTTGATTTTATACATATGAAATAACTTTTTTTTTTTAATTTGGCACTTAAATTTTTATCAAACATTTTTGTTTTTAATTTAAAAAATTTAGTATTCAACATTTAGTTTTCAATTTTTGGATTTATCAAATACCACCTTAGTAATTTGACTACTAATGGGACACAATACTTAGACAAAATAGTGAATGCGATAGATTAGTTTCGTTTTGTTTGCTAAAAAAGTAATTATTAATATTTTGAAATTATCCCAATAGTATACATATAGTTAAATAAAATAATCATAATATTCATATATGTATATAACTCTGAAGCAATACGAAATGAAAATAAAAATGCAAAATCTTGATAAAATACACATAATAAAAGGAAAAGCTTTCTTATTTTATTTTTTATTTTTTGAAATTAAATATGGAGTGAATCGATATTTCTTTTCTAGGAATAAGATTTGAGAGTGTTATAGTCATTTCAATAGTCAATGGAGTTAATGGTTACACTCCAGCCATAAACTACAGAGAGATAAAATAAATTTTGTCCTAATTTTTATCTATGAGAACTAATTGTGATTTTTTAATTTCTGAAAAAAATTGACAAAAATAGACCAATAGTTTAGGAAGGAGAGAGTGACAAAAAGGGTTAATTGGTGAAAAGTCCACACCTATGGAGTCATATGTTATTTGATTTAAGATTTAATCTTTTTTAGTGATAACAACACACGTTGAAAAGTTGTTAGAAAATCGATTGAAAAAGTCACTTGAAAGTCGCCCATAGCTGGGGGCAGTGCGGTGGACATATATGTGATATTAAACACATAGGTGAATAAATAAGTGACACTTGTACATATAGGTGACATTTAGACAAATAATTAGACAGATGGGTGATACTTATATAGATAGGTGGTATTTATACATATAGGTGCCATTTTGGACAGATAATGTTATTTTGCTCTGAAAAATATATGTTCGGACCTATTGATCCAATAATTTCAGAAGTAAATCGCCGATTTGAGTATCTTAACAAACATTGACAAATTATTTTGTGGTCTTAGGTTATTGGTTAAAGTATATGTCACTTTTATATTAATTTTTAAATAACAACCTAACAAGTGTTTATCCTGTATATTACTAGACGACTACCGAATAAGCTATCACAAAAATCACATGATTTTCCAGTTTTGTAAGCATGTAAAGGTTCAGGGAAAGGTCGAGGATGAAGTGTCCCTTTTCCATTAACAATTTAAGAGCACGAGCAGGGCTCATGTGAAGGGGGTAAAGGTTCTTTGATTTCAGTTTTGGCTAGTGGGTTATGAAGTTATACCAGCAAATGGATCGGCTATGTTGGCTTCTGTGGCGACGGTGCTGAATAGTGCTACTGCTTGCATTGGTATTTCTGGTGAACGACCTTTTCACAGGTTCACTAGTTCTCTAGATGATGCCTTTCTTGAATGCACTTTCAATTTGGACCCCCAATTCGTGTAGAAAAACAAATGTAGACAATGGCGCCACTATCATTCTTTGTAACATATCCGGCTTGAGATTTTGAACTACTAATCGGACTTGTTCCCTTTCTGATGGCCTATTCGTGATCCTGGCCACTTTTGCTCTCCATCAGGCAACAAAGTCAATGAAGGGTTCCTTAGGGTTCTGGGTAGTCGCTTTTAGCTCATTGATGGTTACTTTTATCTGAGTATTGTATGAGTATTGCTTGACAAACCTCTCAGATAGTTCCTCCCAATTCTGTTTAGTAGAATCCTCTAGTTTAGCAAACCAGATAGCTACTATATCCAATAGAGTTCTTCCGAACAAAGACAGTTTCTGAGCTCGAATTAGGCCCATTGGCCTTAGAACATCAAAAAATAGGCGAACATGAACAATAGGGTCCCCACTACCATGAAATCTATCAATGTGAGGCATCTTGAATTTTTTCAGCAGTCAGATCGAAGCCTCGGTGTAACTGTCTTCAATATTTGGAATGAAATTGAAGCCTTGGGATTTTTTAAGCGCTTTTGCTAGTCAGACAATTTTGATGATAGCCAGATCAATATCGTTGATGTCAAAGTGAAGGACTCCATCATGGGGCTGTGCTAGAGGCTTGTAAGTTAGAGCCTGTGTAAACATCTCTTAAGGATCTGGGAACAGAGGGTTTTCGACTAGTGGAGGTGGATCTGGATTTGGCTGGGCAGCCAGGACCAGATGTACAGTGGACGTCGAGGCCCTAGATGGGCATCGCATATCAACGATAGTTTCATCCTAAGCGGCTATCCTTTGATTCAAGGTGTCTATGGTTCATTAGAAAGCTGCCATCATGGCAACAACCTCTTCCGCACTCTGAGCCATTACAGGTTTGGGAGAGTTAGATGCTGGTGAGTTGAGTGGTGAGAACAGGCAGGTGATTGCTGGGTGATCTATGTTGGTGATGATAACTACATGTTCCTTCTTTGTCGAATAACTGGTGAGAGAGAGACTAACACTGGCTGACCACCAACAAGGTCTCAAGTTTTGCAAAGTCTGCCGGAGCGAGTCAAGACAACTTGGGGGATATTGGGTCTCTCTGAAGCTATGATTGTAAACTACCTAGCAATAGAAAGAAAAGAAAAAAGATAATAAAAAATCAGGCAGCACTTCAGCCCAATTCACAATGGATATAATCATAGCTGAAACACTGTATTTCTTCCTGAACTCTACCCCCAAAACTGATATCACCTTTGTACCATTGATATGATGTGTTTCTATACAGTTTCATTGTAAAAGCACATACTAGGTAAAAGAGAGTCAAAACACCCCTATGGGGTGTAGGGTTACCTTGTCCTAGATTTTGATATGATCTAGGGTTTACTATTTCAAGCAAGTCATTTCACAACATCCTGTATAAAGGTGAGCATCATGTCCTAAGTTGGAACAGTTACTATGGCTTTACTATATGCAGCTAGGCCAAATGGTCGAAAGGGTACCTTAGCAAGATTACCTAATATACCTCTCACACCTAACATCGAGCAGTGAAAGGAGGATCAAATGGTACAGTGGTAATCCAGATCCAAGGGTTGTATTTTTAACATGGCAGAGCCCACGACCGGTGGCAAGCTATTGGGCAAGCCTCTGGCCAACTGTCCAGGAATAACAGATGGAAAACACAGTGACTTAAAGTAACAATGCAAATGCAATGCAAAGAACATATAAGTGTAGATAAAAATTAAAATCATGAAGTTGAGTCAAGTTCTCTGAATTCCCAATAGAGTTGCCAGAAACTGTAGGCTGCTTTTTGTGGTCCTCAGAAGGGTTTAGTCTCCTCAGATACGATAGCCCTACTATTCGGACTCCCGTGATTTTGAATCTGATTTCATCAGTGCAATGTGAAATAGATAAACACAATTGATTCCAAATCCGACAAATCTTTTCGAAAATTGATTTTGAATCAAAATTGCCCAAAATGGACTGCATTGCCAAATTTCAGAGTCGTCGCCTAAATATTTTGAAAAATTTAGGAAACTCGTGATTCGTGCCAAAGGCCACTTATCCATCATCACCAAACTATCTCGGCTCGAGAACTTAGGTATGAGAGGGGAAGGTCGTGAATTGAGCACCCCACTCACCCGATCAAAGATCGACCTCTACTAATCATGATGTGATTTTTATTTACGTTATATTCTCTTGTTCTGATTGTTAGGCTATCTTTGCTATGTGATACACGCAAGTATAGACTAATTCACAAAAGTTGGAACGCTTTGATTTCATGTTTGTTTCGAAAAGTGTTTTGAATATGTACCACTTTAAAAAAGTGATCTCATATATACATTAATCAAATCATCCCAATTTAAATGAAAAGCCTCCATCCACAGGCATTCAAATAGCTATATCAACTAAATACTTAGCCTCATGGTAATCATTCTCGATATGGTGACACCAACATACATGCAATACGCTAAACCAAGAAACGGTCACCTAGTACTTCAAGGCAAGCCAAAGAAAACAAAAATAAGTAGAAAAATGCATGATCCTAAGTAATGCAACATGATTAATGTAACTCATACAATCATGCAATTAATAGGCTCGGCTACTAGTATAACGTGTGAGTCAATTCAAGGCATGCGATAAAAAACACTTACTCGATTAAGGAAGTTGAATTGACATTTGATTAGTATGATAAGCCGAACCTTATGTATGCAAACATGGAAATGTACACATGGTAATGATATGAAATCAAAATATGATGCTACCATTATAAACGAGTAAATAAAATGGAGAAAGAAATGAGAGTTGGAAGACATACACACATTATTACATATTTGCCCTCACATAGGAGGGTCTGAATAGATGCCCTAATTAGACTAACTACATAAAATACCAAATAAATTAGCTACACTAATTAATTATTACAAATTAGATCTAAGCTAACTAATTAACGAACAAACTATTACAAATTTCTGACGAACTACTAATTTAAATACAACATACTACTCTTAGCATTAATTGCATGAGCCCCGGATAGCAAAGAATTGCACATGTATGAACATGAATTTTTGCCCGAAAACTTCTCTATTTTGCAGCCAGAATTGTTCTATTTTGCAATCAGAAAATTAAACTATTTTTTCCCCAGCCGCTACTCTGTTTTGCCATGAAAATGGTTCTGTCTACATAAAATAAAGTGGCTGGTTGGCCAGATAAAGTGGTTGGCCGGATGGACAGTTGGTCAGCCGGCCACTGTTTTGGGGGTCTACCTTACTGCAATAGAAAAGAAACAAAGCACAAACAGAGTGTTTCCAAGGGATGTTTGTCCTCTCTCTCTCTCTCTCTCCCTATCATGAAACAGATCAAGAGAGGGATAGACTTGATTCGCAAACCATCAATTGACGTAAACTCATTGCGTGATGATCTGTGAATCGATGGGACAAAGGCTCAATAAATGAAAAGTAAAGACCAACAAAACCTCCTCCCGATCATGGGGTTACCTCAAGGGAGATGCTAAACATTGATTCTTGAGCCATTATGATCACTAGAGAGTATGAAATGACTAAAGACTCAATGGATTCAATTAAACCCGACTTGATTTTATTCTCTTGCTTCTTTTATTCCAATTTTATTACCCTTTTTTAATTATCTTTCCATCCTTTAATCATTTTAGTTCGAAAATGAGAGTTATGTCCACTAATGAAGACAAGTGTCAAATAAGAAGTTGTTCTTGGCATGAAAAAGATGTAATGCCTTGGTAATGAACCTTCGAAGAGATTAAACCATTAAGCATGGAAGGGTCTCTTTCGCATGCCTTAAACAACACTCGTTTGAAATGACTCTTAAACAAATAAAACCAAGAAAGGAGGGAGAGTGCAGAGATGGTTATTGCAAGTGTGAACACATATATGAAAAGCATAAAATAAAAGCTATCAACTCAAATAGATTGGTGTCTAAGGCCTAAACCACCAAACCTATGAGGACTACAACACTACAAGCATACTATACAAAGCATGGATGCAGCAAACATGCTAAAATAGTCCTAAAACTCACAAAAACAGTGCTGGAATTAGTATGAAAATCTAGAAAAAGTGAGCTAACATAAGAGAGAGCTAACCCTTGCACTTTTGGGATTTCAAAACCACATTTTTAGCCTCTGAACCATAAGTTTCAGCCCATAAAAATAGTGTAAAAATAACAAGAAAAGAAAAAGGAGGAGTAATGTAAAGAAGGCCAAGGTTACACCTCTTGAAGAGGAGTAACTCTTTATTTCACAAACCAACAAGTGATCGCCCTCAAGAGCTAAAATTTAGACTTAAGAACCTCAGCAAGGAGAGCTAAAATATTGGTTTAGGAAGTATATGTAAAGTGTATATAGGTTGCAAGAGAGAGAGAGAGAGCTAGTGTAGTGCATACCTAAAAACATAAGGTATGGTCAGGTATATATAGAAAAATTGGTTGTTATCTCGAAAATATCTATATTGAGCCAGTTGGTACAGTGCATGCACATGGGGGCACAGTTGGCAACAAATATCTATTCTACCGGAAGACCTAGCCGACCGGTCAGGTGGGGGACTGTAGACACCCCATTTTTGACCGACCTTGAGACTCAGACGTCACCAGTTGAGTGCTTGGTGATATTGCATAATGTGCTCGTTCAGAAGTTTCAGAGTCTTGGCCGTGAGCCTTGCCTCCGGGCTTCTGGACTCTTTTGTGCTTTGCCTCGGTTTGCGAACCAGGCTCAATTTTCTTTGTTTTCTCTTTGCGAAGGGAGGGAGAGGTCTTGTAGATCATCTCTCAGTGGCCGTAGGCTACGTTTTGTGGTCGTAGGCCATTTTTGCCCGTTTGGAGTCCGGTTCCCGTTTTTTCGGAATCGTTGGCCGTGTGCCTCGATTCGGGACCACTTAACCATCTCCATTTGCTTCGGTTTTTGGCATACTTCTTATTTGCTCCCTTTTGAGGGACACTGTGGTCTGAGAGACCGACTTCGTGGTCGAACACCACTCCCGGTGCTTAACAGCCCGTTTTCGGTGCCCCGAACTGCGTGTTTCGGCCCCCGAACCTTCATTCTGCATTGGTTTTGGTTCATTTTTGGCAGGGACCTCTGTTTCATTGGTAAGAAGGCCATAGAAGGGTGGAAGGCTAGTAATTGTTCTGTCAGCCAACTTTATCCGTTCATCGCCCTCCGTCGCCCGATTTTCCTCACTTCAAAGGCAATGTTGAACACCCTTGGGCCATTTTCTTGAACCCTAAACCACATATTTGTGATGTACACACCAGGGAGGCCACCAATATTTGGTGGCCGGCCAGTAATTGTTGTTGACCCTTTTGAACCCCTTTGAAAAGTGGGTTGTTCCCTCTCCTGGTTCACTTTTTCCAGTGTTCAACCACAGGGTTGTGTTGTGCACACATCAGAGGCTCTCTTTCTGTGGTGGCCGGCCATTAATTCTCATTGACCATTTTGACCCTTGGCCAGCCGGCCATGGGGAGTAGCCGGTCGGCCACCTACAACCTGGATAATTGGCCAGCCAGGATCCTCACATCATCTACAGTGCAGCAGTGCATTCATTTTCCCCCCAGATTCTATATCCGGGGGGCTGCATTTTGGAGGGAAACTTGGTTGGTTTTCCCTCCATTTTTTCCCCCCATTTTCCCCCTCTTTTTGCCTATATATCAGAGGCTCCATCTCTGATATTAGGGTTACAAAATTTCCCTCTAAGGCCCTTGCATTATATCTCTCTCCCTCTATATTTTCCAAGCTAAAACACCCTTAGCCCTACACCATTTCTTCACCAACCCATAGCCCTACCCTTCCATCCTCCATTCCAGCAGTTTGAGGGTGTTCTCCAGAGCTTAGGAGTGCTGCATTTTGGTCCAAGAAGCTACCAAAGTTTGGTCTTCAAGGGTGAGTGCCATTCCCACTCTTTTGAGCTTATTCTTGTATCATTTCTTAGCCATACATTCTTACTGTTTTGAGCTCTGGACCTAACTGAAAGTGGCATTTTTTTGAGCACCTTTTCACTTTTATTTAAGGGCCTCTCACTGTTTGAGGCCTCCTTGTTGCACTTGCTTCATTATCCCTCTTGTATGCCATTATCTTGTGTAGTATTTTTGGCTTATGTATAATCTGTTTTGAGGCATGTCATAAAGTGAAGAGTTGCTTATTTTGAGCCCTTCTTCAACATTGTTAAAGGGCTCATTGCTTTTGTGGCCTCCATTTACTACTTGCCATTATATCTCTCTTTTGGCCATATTTTTGCATGATTTGTTAGCCTCGGATGCTTCTATTTTTGGGCTCTTTTCAGAACTGAAAATAGTCTTATTTTGACCCCCTCTTCATGTTTCATTCAGGGTATTTTACTGTTTGAGGCATCCTTTATATACTTTGTGTTATATCTCTCTTTTTGGCCCTATTTTGCATAGCATTTTGAGCATTCTTGTATACAGTTTTGCGTCCGGCCATCAACTTTAAAGTGAAATATTTTTGGCCCCTCTTCAACATTTTTGAAGCGCCCCTTTGTGTTTAAGGCCAACAACCACTACTTGCTTCTCTGTCCATCTTTTGGCCCTTTTCTTGCATGAGAGCTCAGCCATACTTGTGTTGGTTTTTGTGGTTTGCCATAAACTGTAAAACATCATATTTTGGGCCCTCTTAAACATTGTTGAAGGGCCCTAATCTGTTTGGGGTCAGCAGCTGTGAGTTGCTTCTTTATCTCACATTTAGGGCTATTTTTGCATGCTAGTTTTGCCCTATTTTTGTTTTGTGTTTGGCCTCACTTAGAACTGTAAACATGCTTTTTTTGGGGCTGCCTTGAATCTGTCTTCACATATCATGATCAAATAATGCATGCTTGATATAGCTACAAGTCATTTCATGTGCTTAATCTTGCATTTCGGGACCATTTTCATGCATTGGGAGCCATGTTTCCCTGATTCGGGACTGTTTCGGGTCATATTTTAGCGCTGAAATTTGCATGTTTGCATATCATGTTTCCTGCCTTGCCATGTCTTGTTAGAGTGGCATTTGGTGCCTTAGGGTCGGTCCTCGGTTTGCGTGCATGCGTGCACGTACTTCGAGAGTCTCATTTTCATCTTATGGCCTCTTATGTGAGTGTGGCTGAGGTTCACTCATGTTGGTGTAAGTCCATTGTGCATTGTGTATGCCATTTCATTTCATAGCACTGCGTATGCTAGGTTGTATGTTAGAGCATTGCATATGCCTTGTTCCATCATGCATTGTGTATGCCATTTCATAGCATTGTGTATGCTAGGTTGTATCTTAGTTGCATTTCATGCATGTCATGCATATTGCATCGTGTTTGGGATAGGGGTTAGCCCGAGCACGGGAAACGAGGTATGTTTCGTACTCCGAGTGACGGAACGTGTCTCAATTCCCCAGTCACCGACAGTCCAGATTATCCATGATGGAGTTAGGTCTTGTTGTGTTTACATGTGCATTCATTCTATATTGAGTTGCATAATTCGACCCCTCGGCCATCATACATCGATGTGCGTGATTGGTGGCACGAGGATCGAGGCATGCATATATCTGTGAAAATACATTGCTATGCCCCTTTCCTGCTCTCCGTTGCAGCAAATCAAGAATTGGCAACCTTCCGGAGCTTGGCGCGCTTTCCAAGAATAATTGTAAAACAGAGGCTAATTGGGGCATCCCAGTGGATTTCCGCGCAAGGCAGCCCAAACATACATCATTCATCAGAGTCAAGGCAGTCCCTGGCTTGCATGCCAGTTTATAGCTTTCCTAGATTAATTTGTAAATTAATTAGGATTTTTGTATTTATTCGGGACTGTAATTATTTATTTGGGACTGTATATTTATTCGGACCCTCTGCGCGAGGGCACAATTGTAATAAGTGTGCGTGTGTGTGATGTATGTCTTCCAACCCCACGTCTTTCTCCCTTTTATTTACCAACTTATGATGGCTAAATTAGGGCATATTTCAATTAACATACAGTATGACAGCATGTTTGCATCATTCATCTGTTTTGCATGCACCGCACCAGGGAGTCGGGCATCATACAACTGCATTTGTATTTCAAATTCAAAGTTGAATACTTGTTAGCTGTTGCATCTCATATGCCATGCTTAGAATAGCCGAGCCTGCTATAGTTGCATTTTGCATGTGTTGCATTAGGCATTTCTGTATAATAGGATCAGTGAATGGATTTCTAATTAGTTCTGTTTTGGCTTGGAGTACTCGGTGAGTTTTATGCTTTAGCATCCTTGCATGCGTGTGAGTGACTGCAATGAATAGCATGCTTACCATGAGGCTATTTGCTTATGTGAATATAACTGCCTGAATGCTGTGGGTGAAGGTTGGGTTATCTAGATTGGAACAAATCATTGACTGTGAGTTTTAGCCCACTAGATAGTGGCAAAACCATCTTTTCCTAAGCCCACCTGAGGGTGGCTAAATCTGCATCTTTAAGCCTACTTGCGAGTAGCAAACCATCTTCCAAAAACAAACATGAACTGTTTCGTTCCAATTCAGGCGACCCAGTCTATACTTGTATGGCTGTGGCATCACAACATAAATCTAGGCTAATAACCAGAATAAGAAAGGCATAAAGTTTTCAAAAACTAGATATCATGGTTAGTAGAGGCCGATCTTTGATGCGGGCGGGGGTGCTCACGGAAGTGACCTTCCCTAATCGTACCCAAGTTCCCGAGCCGAGCGACAACTTTGGTGATGACGGACACGTGGCCGTAGGCAACGAGTCAGGGTTTCCATAAATTTCCCAAAATAAATAATTTAGGTGGCGACTCTGTATCTGGCAAAGCAGTCCATGTTTGGCACTTCTTTCAAAAATCTATTTTCTCAAACGATTTGCCGGATTTGGACTCTTTGGTTCAGACTTAGAACCGTGACAAATTTTAGAGTCTGAGCTGTAGTGACCCCAAATATTGAACAGAACGGGAGCTCAACCCTCCGGGGCGTTGGCGGCGTCGGGGGACGTCTACGTTTCTGGCGACTCTGTTGGGGATTTAGAGAACTTAACTCGACACTCATGATATCTGTTTTTGACTACACTTATGTGTTTCTTTGCATTGCATGTGCATTGGTGCGCCTGACACCGTGTTTGCCATCTGCTATTCCTGAACGGTTTGCCGGAGGCTTGTCTTGTCAAGGCATGACCATAAGGCTGACCGGTTGTGGTCTGTCAGTTATGGAACCACAAACTATCCCGGTTTTACCGGGGAACACCCGCGTTTTGACCATTCCGATCCTAGTTGCATATTCGGATCCCGTAAGAGACCATTCCAAACTAGGACAGGTTGCTTACCCGTTTATAGGTTTTTTTTTTTTTGTTTGAAAACCGCTGTGATGCATAGTGAGAACCCCTAGCCCTGACAAAATAGGACAGCGGAAACCCTACTACCAACAATAGGGGAGCTTGGCTACTCACTTACTTTGTTGAGTTCCTGCTTATGGATGCGGTCTCCAATTAACGAATGCAATGTATCAGTTTATAAGGTTGGCATCAAGGCTGGGGCGTCAGTTCAGTATTGTGGGTAATTTCAGAGTCTGCGGGCTCCAGTCAGTAATTTAGAATTCAGGTTTAGCTTCTCGCCGGGTATTAGAATTCAGTTTGGGGACAGTGATTTCAGGGATAATAAATCAGTGTTGGAAAGACATTCAGAACGAGAGAGTCGGGTTGTTATGTCAGGCTGTGTGTCATGCATTTATTTTAAGCCGTTATGCTGTTCGTTTATCTGTTTATTTATTTCCTTTTCGCTTTATTTATCTTTTGCTAGGGCAGTTCTAGCACAATTGCTTCCAACCCAGCAGACATTCCCTAAGCACTTTGGACACGAGGTCGTTGACTCAATCGATCTGAGGATCTAATTGACGGACAGCCAGTGTTTTATTCTCTACCCCCGGTTGCCAGAAGAAAGCTGAGAAACCGCAGTGTGTCAGAACAGAGGTTGCCAGAACAGTGGGTTACTCCATCAGGGGATAATAGGACTGAGGTCTCGATTGTTGCTATAGAAATAGACATACCAGTTAGTCAGATGGATCAGCAAAATACATCAGGGATGGAAGCCCTAATGCGCCAGATGCAGGAGAGCATGAGACAAATGCAAGAGGATGCCGCCCGTCAAGCGGAATTCTGCAAACAGCAGGCCGCGATCGTGGCCCAGCAAGCCGAGCTAATTACCAGACTGCAACAGCAGAATGCGACATCTGCTTCCCATCAAGTTCCTCCTCTGCCAGGGGCTCCATTACCCGAGCAGGTACCGACTGTCCAGAACGCCCTGCCAAACACCCAGAACACCGTGCCAAATATCCAGAACCTACAAGAGGACACGAACCTTCCAACAGGGCTAGCTCCGCCCCCGCTTCCGCCTCAACTGTCTAAGACCCATACACCCAACCACCCGGACTCCCCCTTCGAGTTCGAGATTGACCATACAGCTCTGAAATTGAGCAAGCTTGAGAAGCTCTTCAAGAAATCGCAAGGGGTAAAGGCTATTCCGGATATCGAGGACGGATATATCGATGTGGCCGTAACATTGCCCGATAGGTTCACGATGCCGCAAATTGACCGTTTCGACGGGTCCGGCGACCCTATGATCCATCTTCGGCTATTCTCAGACATCCTGCGGCCAATGGGCCTGACCCGACCACAAAAGCTTTCACTATTCGGCCGAACCCTGTTCGGTGTGGCCGCCATCTGGTACGCAAAGTTAGAGGACGAGGTAAAAAGAAGCTGGGATGAAATGGCTGAGGCCTTTGTCGCGCAGTATTCGTACAACACCCAGATTGAGATTACAACTCGTGATCTCGAAACGACAAGGCAGGAGACCAAGGAAACTTTCTCAGACTTTGTGACCCGGTGGAGGGCAAAGGCGTCAATGATGACTTTGAGGCCCACTGATAAGGACCAAATTCGGATGATTGTGCGCAATCTCCAACCAAAGTTGATGCAGAGAATGATTGTACTCCCCTTTCCTACTTTCTCAGATTTACACGAGATGGGGGTACAAATCGAAGACGCAATGAAACAAGGTCTGATTGACCAGGATAGGGAGCAACCGAGGAGGACTTTCAACCGTAACAACAATGCAGGCCCGAGTGGCGCTGCAACTGTAAGAGCTTCGGAGGTCAGTATGGTCACCACCATTCCCCCTCCCCTTCCAAGGCCCATGGCAGCCACACCCTTCTCCGGTGCATCCGGAAGCAATACTCAAACCTCCAAATACCCCCCCAGAGGCCAAAGAACCTTCACCCCACTATACATGCCTTTGTCTAAGGCTCTGGGGGTCTTGATCAGGAAGGGGCACCTGAAACCCCTAGAGTCGAGGCCATTGCCGAATCCACTCCCTCCCTCTCACAACCCAACCAAGTACTGTGCATATCACCAGCAGCACGGCCATGATACTGACCAATGTTTCAGGCTGCGTCACGAGATTCAAGACCTCGTCGACAAAAATGTGATTTTGCCACCAGAAAAACCCAACGTCACAACCAACCCCCTCCCTACACACAACCAAACTCCACCTCCCAAAAGAGTCAACCTTATCCAGACTGGGGTCGTGTCTTACGATCCTAGCATCTATATTACTCCTGCCCATCTACCCAAGTCGGAGGTGTTCCTCCCCGACTGCACTGACTTCTTGTGCATGTTGGATATCTCCACAACCCAACCAGAGCCGACCGTGGTGACCATCGAAGACGGGGAAGGGCAGACTTCAGGAGAGAACGGGATTGTTGAGTCTGGGATTGAACAGAGTTTTGCTGGGGGAGCCCATGATCCAAGTGAGTACATCTTATCAACAAGCCAGATTGGGCTGGGTATAGAATTGCCAGAGACGGGAGAGCTGTGTGTGATCCGGGAGGATGGATTTGGGCAAGAGGCAGATGATCTGACAGCTGTAGAGGGGGACTTTGCCAACCTGCAATTTTTCGATGATCAAGAATCAAGAGACGCGACAATCAACTGGTTCGACTATGAGGAATCGGCAGAGGCCACTGGATGGCTCGATGATCAACCAGATATAGCGGGAGAATCCCAACCAGAACAGGGCCCGGCAGGGGCAAGAGTATCAGCTGTGGCCGGAAGGGCCGGAAGTTAGGTTACATTGCCGGAGAGCGCCGATACAAAGAATTTCGCTCAGGATGGAAGCATTATGAAGGTTGAACAACAAACTGCACAGACGCAGGTGGAACAACAGGGTTCTGAGAGAACCGGAAAAGCCAAGATCCATGAAGGGATCAAAAGTGCCGCGGGCACAAGAACGGAGGATGCTGTGGGCATGCGGGCTGAAAGTGCTGTGAGCACAAACATGCCCGAACCAGACGGGTGCCTTTTGAATGCCAGCGGAATGTGGTGGGAAGACGATGACTTATGTCTTGCCCACACGGATGAAGACTGGGGAAGCAATCAACCAGATGACACTTGGTACCTCGATGAGGTGGATCACATGACGAGAAGCGGGCGGTACTTCAAGCCCCCGCACCTAGACCAACCCGAGGCATCTGGGAAGGATAAAGAAGCGGAGAAACAGAAGGAGAAGCAGATTGAAGAGGAAGCTGTGCTGAAACAACTAAAGAAGATACAAGCAGACATCTCCATCTGGGGACTGCTTATGGCATCGTGAGTACATAGGCAAGCTGTCCTATCTGCTATGGACAAGTCCAAACTCTCCATAGATACTACACCAGAACAGCTGGTTGGGCTGGTTTTTCCGGGAGGAGGTTCCTCAGCATTAACCTTTTCAAACCCCTCCGTGGAATGTAGAGACAAGTGGATACCGGTGGTACTTGTTGATACCGGGTCCGCTATTAATGTCTACCCGACCAGAACAGCGTATGCAATCGGGTTGAAGCCCGCGGACTTCGTGCTGACTACTCAAGTGATCAGAGCATACGATAACACTAGCAGGGAAGTGATGGGGACTGTCAAAATTCAAACCAAGGTTGGTCTAGGACAAAACAACAATGAATTCCATGTCTTGGACGTTCCCGCAACCTTTAACCTACTTTTGGGGCGACCGTGGTTGCACCAGGTCAGGGCAGTCTCTTCCACTTTACATCAGATGCTGAAGTACCCTCATGGGAAGGGGGTGGCTATTGTTTTCGGGAATTCATCAATCCATCCGCCGCCGGAAGTGTCCACACCAGTCTTTGAAATTGAGCATGGCATTGAGGATGTGTTCTTATCAGGGTTCACTTTGGCTGAGGCTCGAGTGGTGCAGAATATAATGGCTGTGAATGAGGGGGTGTACGTCAGTGCTCAATCCGTCTACCTCATGAACAAGCTACAACACATCCCCGGAATGGGATTGGGAAGAAGCGGCCGGAAGGGCGTCGCAGCATTGGCCGAAGTGCCACACGACCCTCACACCTTTAGATTGGGTTATCTGCCCACCAAAGAGGACTGGGTGAGGAAGGGTAAAGAGATGGCCGGAAGAGCCAGAGCAAAGAAGGCTAGGAAGCCTTTCGAATTAATGCATCGGCCTATTCAGGGTACCCTAAACGGACACTTCGTCCGGGAGGGGGAAGACTTTCCGTTTTGCGGCTTCCCAGAACCATGGCTGAACGCGGAGAGGAAGGGTGTGCCTGGTTTCGAGATCTTCTTCGACTTGCAATTACCCGGGGATGACGTTGCCGAAGAGCAGACAGACCCATCAGCTGAGGTTGAGCAGTGTAAGGCAGTGGATTCTGAGAGCCCCGAACTAGAGATGGGGGTAGCGCTGGCGTGCCTACTTTCAGATCCTTCGATCGACCAAAAGTGCTTGGGGGATAACTCCTCGGTTTCCTTGATTGGAGATGAAATAGCTGCGGGCCTTCCAGCGACTATCTTGGATGCATCTATCGCACCCTCTCTCACTTGGCAGTACGAGGAGGGATTTTTGTCCAGCAACACCGGGTCAGGTAGTGAGCCGGAATCTGATTCCACCGAGTCCTATGAGTCGGAATCAGGTTCCAGCTCGACTGAGTCTGAGTCTGGTAATCCTGGGCATGATAACTCGGATGCCACAGTTATGTCCAGGTCGTCTTTTTCTTTCTCATTTGAGTCTGTTGTAACCGAGAATTCGAACGATTTGGATGAGCTTCATGAGAATCAAGTAACTGTGGTTTCTGAGTACTTTTTTGTGCCCTTAATTTATTGCATAAACTCAGACTTTCAAAATTTTGATAAAAACGACGAGGACGAAATTCCTCCGATTTTGCAACGTTTAATTGAGCAGGAGCAGGAGAGACTTGTCAAACCTTTAACGGATGAAATCATTACCGTGAACATTGGTACTGAGGAAGACCCGCGACTGGTCCAGATCGGGTCCATGCTGTCTTCGGAGGAACGCGAGCGCTTAATCACTTTATTAAAAGATTTCAAAGATGTTTTCGCGTGGTCCTACGAAGACATGCCTGGGATCGATCCTGAGATTGTACAGCACCGGATCCCCCTTAACCCCGAAGCCCGACCTGTCAAGCAAAAACTCCGAAGGATCCGCCCCGACTGGGCTCTCAAGATTAAGGAAGAAGTCACCAAGCAGATCGATGCAGGCTTCCTGTTGGTATCCGAATACCCGACTTGGTTGGCCAATATCGTTCCAGTACCGAAGAAGGATGGCAGAATCCGGGTATGCGTAGATTTCAGGGATTTGAACAGAGCTAGTTCGAAGGACGACTTTCCCTTACCGCATATTGATGAGTTAGTAGATTTCACAGCAGGGCATGCTTTGCTCTCATTCATGGACGGCTTCTCAAGGTACAATCAGATAGTAATGGCACCAGAAGATGGAGAAAAGAATGCATTCACCACCTCGTGGGGAACACAATGCTACAGAGTAATGCCGTTTGGGTTGAAGAATGCCGGAGCTACTTATCAACGGGCCGCGACCACAATATTGCACGACATGATCCACAAGGAGGTTGAGGTGTACGTGGACGACATGATTGTCAAGTCCAAAGAAAGAGAGGGCCACTACACCGCCTTGCAAAAGTTCTTTCAAAGGATCAGGGAATTTCGGTTGCGGCTAAATCCTCAGAAATGTACTTTCGGTGTTACAGCG
The DNA here is from genome assembly GCF_004153795.1 of Camellia sinensis. Classification (NCBI taxonomy): domain Eukaryota; kingdom Viridiplantae; phylum Streptophyta; class Magnoliopsida; order Ericales; family Theaceae; genus Camellia; species Camellia sinensis. The sequence continues at coordinate 15,667 of NW_021024769.1, read as the reverse complement.
GGGAAAATGCTGGGGTTTCTGATTACACAAAGGGGCATCGAGGTCGACCTTTCAAAAATCAAGGCCATCTTAGAAATGCCACCACCAAGGACCGTGGTTGCACCAGGTCA
>NW_021024768.1:621133-644182 GCF_004153795.1 Camellia sinensis | reverse complement strand
TGCCGTCTCAAAAAGTCACATTTTTTTACGACGGCAAGTTGTGCCGTCTCAAAAGGTCACATTTTTTGCGACGGTAAGCTGTGCCGTCTCAAAAGGTCACATTTTTTGCGATGGCAAGCTGTGCCGTCTCAAAAAGTCATAATTTTTGGCGACGGCAAGTTGTGCTGTCTCAAAAACTAATATTTTTTGCGACGGCAAGCTGTGTCGTCGCAAAAAGTCATTTTTTGCGACGACACATTTAAGTTCCGTCTTTTAAGCCCACTTTCCTTGTAGTGTGTGTTTATGTAATAGTAGAACTAATTCTAAACAATCATTTAAACAATTTGTTTGTAAAACGATAATATTTTACTTGATCTTTGAACAACATTTGATTATGTTGTGAATGATGACAAACTTCATGAAAATTGTGACTCTAAACTGAATTGAACCGTGTTTTCATAATTCGATTTAGGTTTGGTTTCAAATCGAACCATGCTCACCCCTATTTATAAGGCCCATCACTGATTCTATTTAAGTAATTTAAACTGTTCATTTTGTAAACTCATGTGTGTAGCTTATCTATATAAAAATCAAATTGATTTAAGAATCACAACTTTATAATTTTATGATATTTGTTTTTAAAAAAAATAATAGTTATAATTTTAAAAATAGCCAGCCCAGAGGCAAATCAAATTTGTCCAAGGCCGTGAAAGCGAATCTAACAGAAAATACTTTGACAGCTATTTTAGTAAGTGATAAGGTTTTCTATAAACAGAAAATTTTCATTGAATTTTCATGAATATATGTATCATCAACATTTTCATCTCAACTACCAAGAAAATGAAAACATTAATTAAGCTAATGCTTTGATGTTAATGTATCTACTAAATTTGCTTATTCTTAGTGGGTTTTTAGCTAATGTAATTGTCTGTGGATTTTTTTATTTTTTGAAGCTTTGAGGTTTGCAGTAGTATAAGCGTGTGGGGTACACACGCTTACATTGTACAAAGCTTGGAAGTCACAAGTGTTGAATTGAATTCAAGCAATTTGTTTTGTCCAAAATTGGATATAGTTTTAAATATGGAAAATTCTACTTATACCACTACTTTAACTCCTTACACTCTTCTTTTATTTTATAATTTTTATAATTCCTTTATTACTCTCATCCCTAACCTTTTCCTTTTCCTTACATCCAAAATCTAAAAAATCCTAACATCACCACCATGTTGCGACCACCACCCCCTCCGTCGCCTCACCACTGCAACCATCAGTACCATCACGACCACTACCTTTGCCAAAGACCACCCTTCCTCTCACCTCCAGCCACTGCAGCCTTCTTTTCCCCTTACTTTCTCCTCTTCTTCTTCTCCTTGCTTTCTATTGGAACAATCTTCTATGTAAATAAAATAAATTGAAACTAATTCAAACAAAATAAAATAATAAACTTACATAATTTATTTTGTCAAACCAAATGAAAAATAAAAGACCAAGTCGAATGTGTGACACTCTGTCTTTAAGACAGATTCGCCCCGTTACGGTGCTTACGGTTGAGTGGTGTCTATCTCCCAAGATACAATGATCTTCACAAATTTGTAGTAGCACTACACACAAATTTGTACGGTGAACTAAAACCTTGTGTTCTATAACTCTCTGATTATTTCTCTAAATAATATGAAGAATAATGTAAATAAATAAAATTTGGACAGCAAGAACAATATTTATCTGACTGATTTTCGGATTGGTAAAATGCTGGAATATGGTATGTATTTATAGGGCCAAACAGGTATGAATTCAAACCTTAAAAGGTATGAATTCAAACTGAACAGGTGTACTACTCAAAACAAACAGATTCGGTTTTAAACTGCTACAGATTTGTTGGCAGTTTTCTGGACAGATAACTGCCCAGCAGTTTGAATCTGTCCGAAATTAAACCTGTTCGGGTTCAACAGATAAGACCTGTTTGAACTGTTTTAATAGTTGTGGAATTTATCTAAAAGAGGCACAATATTATGAACAAAATGTTTTTTGAATTTCAAATTCAAATTTGGAATTAAATTCCCGCAATAATTTTGAAATAAATTCAAAAGATTTTTTGTTCAAAAAATTAATATTAGAACCGACCCGACCCGACCCGGCTTTGCCGGACGGACGGACGGTGCGCGCGCGTGTGTGGTGGTTTGTGCTAAGGTTCACTTTATCCATAACTCCTTCCTTCTACAAACTTGGGGTGCCCCTTAGGGCTCAACCCAAGTGTTGTAGGCTATAGTTTATATACTCAACAAAAATCTCTTAAAGTTTCATTGTGGGACAAGCTTCACAAGGAAACCCACATTTAAAATTTAAATGTTCAATTCCACGAACCCGAAAACGACGTCAACTTCCCATTCACTCATAAATGGTTTTGACATACCGTCTTCACCGTGTGACTTGCTACGCGGCAAGGAACACGTCACATTTTTTGACCCACTCCAAAAGACGTTTGAGGCCCATTCAATTTTGGACTCAAAGATGGCCCAAAATAAGCCTATATTAAACCATTTTTCCAACAATCCCGCACATGAATGGAATTTGATGGAGAGAAAATACAATAACATGACCTAAATACAGAGAGTATAGAAATTGGAAATATTCTGCAAATGATAAGTAGCTTTTGGCTTTAAACCATCCTTTGTGAGACACTATTGGATTTACTAGCTAACCAGTGAACATGATGTCTTGAACTGTTCAGCCGTTTGTGTAAATCAAGACAATAGAACTCACATAGTATATCCCCATACACAGTTTAGTTCTCACTATTGTGTTCATTTTGGCCCTGAACAACCTGGTCTTTCATGAGTGCTCTAAAGACTTGTAGCCCTTCACAAATCTCATAGAACCGGCTTAGTTCACACTCATATAGGTGATTCTTATGAAGAGTATCCTGCCATACTCCACTAGGTATACCAAGATATAAGAATCATTAAAATTTTACTTAATCTAAAATGTTGTAGACATCACTATTTCATCATAGAAATGGGTAGGAGTTGGACTCCCTAGTGATCCTTCTGAGTCATACACAACTCGGTTGTCCCTTTGAACCTAGATCCTGGGATCTCCAGTCGCCACCTAAATATTTATTTTGAGGGAATTTAGGAAACCCTAACTTGTTGCCTAAGGCCACGTGTCCGTCATCACCAAAGTTGCCTCGGCTCGGGAACTTGGGTATGATTGGGGAAGGTCACTTCGTGAGCACATGGAAATAATTCCATTAGAGAGTAGTTGTCTCACGGTGTTATGTCGACGACGAATGTGTCGTGACTTACCGTTATACATATGACTCTGTACTCTACTAATTGCTGATTGACTATCACAATGTATGCATATAGCAGGCACCGATTTTTGCCATATTGGAATATGTTCAAGGAAGTGGCGAAGTCATTCTGCCTCTTCCCCTGCTTTGTCTAAAGTTATGAATTCTGATTCCATAGTAGACCTAGCAATGCAAGTCTGTTTGGAAGATTTTCAAGATACAGCCGCCCCATCAAGAGTAAAGACATATCCACTGGTGGACTTTGAGTCTCTAGTATCCGATATCCAATTTGCATCACAGTATCCTTCAAGTACTGTTGGATATCTAGTATAATTCAGCCCAATGTTACGAGTAAATCGGAGATATCTTAGAACCCTTATAATTGCTTTCCAGTGTTCTATTCTCGGATTACTCGTATATCTACTTAATTTACTTACTGCATAAGCTATATCCGGGCGAGTGCTGTTCATCAAGTACATTAAGCTTACAATAATTTGGGCATACTCTAATTGAGAAATACTTTCCTGTACATTCTTAGATAGAAACAAATTAACATCTACAGGTGTTCTAACAAGATGATCATCATCTTTGCTAAATTTGTCAAATATTTTCTTAATGTAATGAGATTGTGACAAAGCATAACCTTCTGATGTTTTGGTAATTTTCATACCAATAATTACATCAGCAATGCCCATGTTCTTTCATGTCAAAATGTTTACTCAACATTTTCTTGGTAGTTTTAATCATATCATTATTACTACCTATGATGAGCATATCATCTACATAAAGACATACAATGACATAACCTTTGTCTGTGTTTTTAATATAAACACATTTGTCACACTCATTAATTTTGAATCCATTTGCCATCATTGCCTTGTCAAATTTCTCATGCCATTGCTTTGGCGCTTGTTTTAAACCATATAATAATTTACACACTTTCTTTCCTTTACCTGGAACTGAAAAACCTTCTGGTTGTTCCATGCAAATTTCTTCATCTAACTCATCATTTAAGAAAGTAGTTTTCACATCCATTTGATGAATTTCTAGATTGTATAGAGATGCAATGGCAATTAGCATTCTAATGGATGTTATTCTAGTAACCGGTGAGTATGTGTCAAAGTAATCAAGACTTTCTTTTTGTGTAAAACTTTTGACCACAAGTCTTGCCTTGTATTTGTCAATTGATCCATCCGCTTTTAATTTTCTTTTGAAAATCCACTTGTACCCAAGAGGTTTACAACCTGGTGGCAAATCTACCAATTTCCAAGTGTGATTTTGCAAGATGGATTCAACTTCACTATTGATAGGAGCTTTAGGACTGGACATAGCCTCTTTAAAAGTTAAAGGCTCATTTTCTAACAAAAATGTTAGAAAATCTGGACCAAAAGATTTTGAGGTTCTAGCACGTTTACTACACCTAAGTTCCTCTTTCTCATTTTGATCTAACTCTTATTCTTAATCATGTTCTTGATCCTGATTAGTAATAGCATCATGAGATCTTTTATTGTTACTAGTCTTTTGGCCAGTCTTATTTGGAAATACATGTTCAAAGAAAGATACATTCCGAGATTCAATAATAGTATTTACATGCATTTCGGAATGTTCTGATTTATGAATCAAAAACCGATATGCACTACTATTCTTGGCATAACCAATAAAAATGCAATCAATGGTCTTAGGATCTATCTTAGTCTTTTTAGAACTAGGAATAGCCACTTTAGCCAAACACCCCTGTAGACGTCCTCGAACGTCCCGGGAAGATGAGTCCCGTTCTGTTCGTTTGGGCTCACTACAGTTCAGGACTCAATGCCACGGTCCTGTATCTAATCTCGATGAGTGCAATGCAAGACCGATGAAATCATCAAAGAGTCCAAATCTGAAAAATCGTTTTTGAAAACAGATTTTTTGAAAGAAGTGCCAAACATGGACTGCTTTGCCAGATACAGAGTCGCCACCTAAATATTTATTTTGGGGGAATTTAGGAAACCCTGACTCGTTGCCTAAGGCCACGTGTCCGTCATCACCAAAGTTGCCTCGGCTCGGGAACTTGGGTACGATTGGGGAAGGTCAGCTATGAGCACCCCCGCTCGCCCGATCAAAGATCGGCCTCTACTAAACATGATATCTTGTTTTGAAAACATATGCGTTCTTATTCCGGTTAATTAGCTAGAATTTACTATGTGATGCGCACAACACACAAGTATAGACTAGATCGCCTAATTTTGAACAAAATATCGCATATCCGTTTTTTTGGAAATGGTTTAGAGTTTGCTACTCACAAGTAGGCTAAAACACGGATTTCAACGAATCATTCCAATTAAGGCAATCCAACCTTCACCCACAGGCATTCAAGCAGTTATATCAAGGCCAAGGCCGGTAGCATGCCATGCCACGGCCAAGGCAGCCCAGCCAAAACTTACCGAGTACTCCAAGCCAAAACAGAAGCTATGTTAGAAATCCATGCATGATCCTAACTATACAGAAATGCCTAATGCAACACATGCAAAAATGCAACTACAATAGGCTCGGCTATTCTAAACATGGCATATGATGATGCTACAGCTAACACGTATTCAATTTGAAATTGAAATACAAATGCAGTTAGTATGATGCGCCGAGCCCGGTGCATGCAATACAGATGAATGAATGCAAACATGCGAGCATAAGTATGCTAATTGAAACATGCCCTAATCTAACCATCATAAGCTGGTAAATAAAAGGGAGAAAGACCTGGGGTTGGAAGACATATGTCACACACACGCACACTTATTACAACATTGCCATCGCTCGGAGGGTCCGAATAAATAATATACAGTCCGAAAGTAATACAGTCCGAATGAATAACGAATTACAATTAATTATTACACAACCACTAAGTAATTAACAAATTAGCTAAGTAAGCAAATAAATTAGCTAAGTAAGCAAATAAATTAAAGGAATTTAACCCAACTTAAATTGTAAATAAGGAGCGGCCCCTAATGCAATAGCATTACCAGGCCAACAAAACAGCTATGTCCATGTCTCTGCCAATATATTGACTATGCTTTACATGGTACAAACCTTGTGTATATCAAGGAAATTACAAACCAGAAAAACAATTAAAAGGGAAAAAGTGAAAACTAAAAAATACAAACCTTGCTCCGTCAACATTGATACAAAGAAAATGGCCATGTCGCCATCCATCTTTAAAATGGCCGAAAAAGATTTCACCACGATTTGAGTAGAAACGCCCTTCACCATTGGCCTTTCCCTTCCAAAAATTTACAAACCATCTATCCCCAGTGTGGAAGTGCAACCAACCCTACATGATTACACAAATCTATCTCAGGGGAGACCAAGAGTAAACCATCGCTTTTGCCCGACATAAGAGATGTTGAGGTGGCGGAAGAGGAGGCCGACAATGACGACGCTGCTCTGACAATGATAGCGACACTGCTGCTACTCTTGCACTCCGGAGCCCTTTCCATTCACACAGCAGCCTCGTTTGTTGCTCGCAATCATCCGCCGCTCGCCGTCGATCGAGAGAGAGGGGGGGGGGAAGAAGAGATTAGGGATTTTTGGATTTGAGATTGGGAATGAAAAAAAAAAAAAATTAATTAATTTTTGTTAAAATATATACTTTTTTTTGTATTGTAGGTAATGAATTTGAATTTTTTTTTTTTAAGTTACTAAGATTGAAAATTTATTTGTTCTTTTTTTATTTTAATGAAAAAAATATTTAGTGTGTTTGTTTTGAGTTTTTTGGATTAAGCTTTTTGAAAATTGATTTTTTTGATGGCGAACGGCTAGGGCTCGTTTGCCCTTTCGGCTGCTCCTCCGCCGCTTGCCGTCGATTGAGAGAGAGAGGGGGGGGTAAGATGAGATTAGGGATTTTTGGGTTTGAGATTGGGGATGGGGAAGGGAGCGGAAATGGAAAATATGGGGGGGGTTGAAGCGGGAATGGAAAAAAAAAGGGAGCGAGAATGGAAAAAAAATGGGCGGGAATAAAAAATAAAAAATAAATTTTTTTTTGTGGGGTCAGAAATGAAATTTAAATAATAAAATAACGTTATTTAACTTCTTTTTTTTTATGTGACGAGGGTTGTCAAGGTGTATTTATGTTAGGTGTGTCTAAAAAGTAAACAAATTGCTTAAAATATTAAAACAATTCAGTAAAAATAAAAAAAATACGGAAAATAAGAAAGTAGAATTTTTTGAAAAGTGGAAACAAGTTATTTTTTATTTGGTAGAAGTACGAGTAATATTTTAATGAAAAATATTTTCCACTAAAATAAAAAGTTAATTTTATGTGGTCAATGAAAAATATTTTTCTACGGCCTAATTTTTTTTTTTATTAAAAATCATAAACTAATTTTTTGTGGTAGACGAGAGAGAGCGGCAGTAGTGGTAAAGGTGGTAGATAAGAGATGATGGTGGTGGTGGTGGTGATGGTAATGGCGATGGCGAAGGAGATTAGTGGTGAAGTTGTGGTAGTGGTAGAGTAGATGGAGTGGCAGGTGTGAAGGAGAGGTAATGGTAGTAGTAGTGGCAGTAGTGGTAGTAGAGTGGTGGCAATGGTAGTAGTAATGGTAGTCATAGAGGTGAAGTGGCGACAGTGGTAGTAGTGGTGGTAGTGGAATGGTGTTTGCAGTAGTGGTGAAGGTGGTAGAGGAGATGTGTGGTGAGAGAGAGAGATGAGTGAGAGACAGATAGAGGAGAGAGAGAGAGAGAAACAGAGACAGAGTGATAAGCGAGAGAGAGAGAGAGAGAGACAAAATGGTCGCTAAAAGTGCATTTTCTTGTAGTGGATAGATAAATCGAAAGGGAGCTTAGTAAATAGAGAAGACGGGAGGGAGAGAGTGAGCAACGCGAACAAAATGGGGGAGAAAGAGAGAAAGAGAAGAGAGAAAGAGAGACAAACAGACAGAAAAAGAGACAGAGAGAGAAGAGAGATGAACGAGAGAGACAGAGAGATAGAGAGAAGAGAGATGAGCGAGAGAGACATAGAAAGAAGAGAGATAAACGAGAGAGACAGAGAGAGAGATAGAGAGAAGAGAGATAAGCGAGAGAGACAAAGAGAGATGAGAGAGATAGAGAGAAGAGAGATGAGCGAAAGAGACAGGGAGAGAAAAGAGATGAGAGAAGAGATAGATGAGTGAGAGACACACACAGAGAGAGAAAGACAGATAGACAGACAGACAGACAGACAGAGAAGAGTGATGAGTGAGAGAGAGAAAGAGAAAAGAGAGAGGAAGATGAAAAAAAGAGTGAAAAGAGAGAGAGAAAAAAAGAGAGAAAAAAAGAGCGAAAATAGATAAATGAGAGAGAGACAAAGAGAGATAAGCGAGAGAGATAAAGAGAAGATATAGAGAAGAGAGATTGATGAGAGACACAAAGAGAAAGAGAGAGAGAGAGAGAGAGAGTGAGAAACAGAGATAGAGGCAGAGAGATATGAAGATGAAAAAATGGGTGAAAAGAAAAATGTTCAAAAGAGTAAGATGACGTCGTTTTTTTTTTTTTTTTTTGTACAGAAAAATACCATTGCATTTATTTAAACCATTTTATTTCTTTCATAAATCTAACATTAATGATTTTCAAAGAAAACCTCATTTACTTTCAAAATCACATTTAATGAAGGAATTTCTAACATTTCAACACAACCTAACAATATTCACACTCCCACAACCTTTCTCAAGAGTTTATTTGAAAAACCCTTCTTTTACATTTCAAAATCACTATACTTTTTCAAAGAGGAAATAACCAAACTAAGAATCATATCAAAGGTTAAAAAAATCCCTACCTTAAGAGTAGAAGAGGAAGAGAGCAAGGGTAGAAGTTTGACGGAGCCGAAAACAAGATCTTCTTCGATTAAAATGAAACTTTCAATGCGCTCTAACTTTTCTCCAAGGAACTATGATGGAGGAATCAAAGGATTTGGATGTATTTGAGGTATTTAGGCAAGAACTAGAGAGAGAGAGAGAGAGAGAGAGAGTGAAAAGTGACAAAAATCCCTTTTCCTTGATCTGATACACACACAGACCGCTCGAGCGACCCAACCGCTACTCGAGCGCATAAGGACATCCTCTTAGCAGTTCAAACCTGCAAAAGACCGCTTAAGCAAAGAAAAGACCGCGTGAGCGAAGATCACCCTACTCCTAGAAGTTTTACAGGTGTACAAAAATACTGAGGGATCTCAAAGACCGCTCGAGCAACCAAAGCATCGCTCGAGCGAACTAGAAGTGAAACAGACATCAACTTTGTTGAAAAACTAACTCTCAACCTGTTTCAATACAACCAACAATTCTAAACAACCAAACTAAACTAACAATAATTAAGTTACGTAATCCCGAATCTAAGAGCATGAAAGGGTCGGGTCTAAACCGGAACCGTTGTATGTCAGCATAGTTCATTCTAGCGTACTTTTGGTTATTCAAGCAGTCTGTAGACCTAGACAGTTTTATTTTTTTTCTTTCCCGAAATAAAGATTTTGCTAGCACTCAATCACCGCTCGAGTGCACATTTGACTGCTTAAACGGTCTATTCGACTTTAGTTTGTGAGAAAATGCTTTTTTTTGTCAGATTTGTGGGGCCAAAGCTAATTTTATGCTTATACTATATATAGGAACATTAGATATTTTCACGCCATTCTTTCTCTCTCTTCCTTTTTCCTTGCCTTCGACATCTCTTTACGTTCTCTTTACTTTCTCTATCTAAAACCTATTATCTAATTTTTATTTCATCTAACTAGAGTGGGAAATCTATCAAAAATTCATTTATCAAAGTTGTAGAGCGAGTTGAGAACTTCAACTTTACCTAACTCGGTTGTCATTTAGAACACTTTTCATATTTGAGCTTCTTTTTCCTTTTCCTCTTCGAACTTAAGGTAGGGCTTTTCTTGCTTTTTATTTTTATTTTTTATTTTTAAATATGATGACTATTGTAAATGTATGCTATTATCTCTATGAAATGTGAAAAGTTTTGCATATCTTGCATGAGAGTTGGGTTTATCTTGGGTTGTGCTCACTCTTTTCTCTTAAAACTGTTGGAACAATCTTTTGTGTAAATAAAATAAATTGAAACTAATTCAAACAAAATAAAATAAAACTTACAAAATTTATTTTGTCAAACCAAAGAAAAATAAAAGACCAAGTCGAGTGTGTGACACTATGTCCTTAAGACAAATTCGCCCCACTACGGTGCTTACGGTTGTGTGGCGTCTATCTCCCAAGATACAATGATCTTCACAAATTTGTAGTAGCACTTTAAACAAATTTGTACGGCGAACCAAATCTGTGTTCTATATTCTCTTTGTTTTTTCCTAAAATTATATATATAAAGAATATATGCACTAGAGCAAAGTTGGACAGCAAAAGATGGGATTTTCAGATTGATTTTCGGATTGGAAAAGTGCTGGAATATGGCATGTATTTATAGGCAAAACTGTTGTCCGAACAGGTACGAAAACTTGAATGAACAGATGTGATTTCAAATGAACAGGTGCACACAAGAACTGAACAGATAACTGTTGTAGTTGCTAAACCTGTATGGGCAGTTTTCAATTTTGAATCTGTCTGAAATTAAACCTGTTCGGGTTCAACAGATAAGACCTGTTTGAACTATTTTAATAGTTGTGGAATTTATCTAAAAGAGGCACAATATTATGAACAAAATTTTTTTTGAATTTCAAATTCAAATTTGGAATTAAATTCCCGTAATAATTTTGAAATAAATTCAAAAGATTTTTTGTTCAAAAAATTAATATTAGAACCGACCCGACCCGGCTTGGCCGGACGGACGGCGGCAGGGACGCACGCGCGTATGTGGTGGTTTGGGCTAATGTTCACTTTGTCCATAACTCCTCCCTTCTACAAACTTGGGGTGCCCCTTGGGACCCAACCCAAGTGTTGTAGGCTAGAGTTTATATACTCAAGAAAAATCTTTTAAAGTTTCAATGTAGGACAAGCTTCACAAGGAAACCCATATTTAAAATTTAAATGTTCAATTCCACGAACCCGGAAAACGATGTCAACTTCCCATTCACTCATAAATGGTTTTGGCATACCGTTTTCACCGTGTGATTTGCCACGCAGCAAGGAACACATCACCTTTTCGGACCCACCCCAAAAGACGTTTGAGGCCCATTCAATTTTGGGCTCAAACAAAATAAGCCTATATTAAACCATTTTCCAATAATCCCGCACATGAATGGAATTTTATGGAGAGAAAATACAACAACATGATCTAAATACAGAGAGTATAGAAATTGGAAATATTCTGCAAATGATAGGCAGCTTTTGGCTTTAAACCTTCCTTTGTGAGACACTATCGGATTTACCAGCTAACCAGTGAACATGATGTCTTGAACTGTTCAGTCGTTTGTGTAAATCAAGACAATAGAACTCACACAGTATATCCCCATACACAGTTTAGTTCTCACTATTGTGTTCATTTTGGCCTTGAACAACCTGATCTTTCATGAGTGCTCTAAAGACTTGTAGCCCTTCACAAATCTCATAAAACCGGCCCAGTTCACACTCATATAGGTGATTCTTATGAAGAGTATCCTACCATACTCCACTAGGTATACCAAGATATAAGAATCATTAAAATTTTACTTAATCTAAAACGCTGTAGACATCACTATTTCATCATAGAAATGGGTATGAGTTGGACTCCCTAGTGATCCTTCTGAGTCATACACAACTCGGTTGTCCCTTTGAACCTAGATCCTAGGATCTCCAGTCAACTAGGTTGGATTGCCGTTATGGTAACTCTTATTTTATAGGCTTAAGTCCCATTCCCTTCGATGAATTCTCAACTAACTTTCTTGCTAACCCTTTGGTTAGTGGATCCGCTATGTTGTCTTTAGACTTCACATATTCAATGGAAATAATTCCATTAGAGAGTAGTTGTCTTACGGTGTTATGTCGACGACGAATGTGTCGTGACTTACCGTTATATATATGACTCTGTGCTCTACTAATTGCTGATTGACTATCACAATGTATGCATATAGCAGGCACCAATTTTTGCCATATTGGAATATGTTCAAGGAAATGGCGAAGCCATTCTGCCTCTTTCCATGCTTTGTCTAAAGTTATGAATTCTGATTCCATAGACCTAGCAATGCAAGTCTGTTTGGAAGATTTCCAAGATACAGCCGCCCCATCAAGAGTAAAGACATATCCACTGGTGGACTTTGAGTCTCTAGTATCCGATATCCAATTTGCATCACAGTATCCTTCAAGTACTCCTGGATATCTAGTATAATTCAGCCCAATGTTACGAGTAAATCAGAGATATCTTAGAACCCTTATAATTGCTTTCCAGTGTTCTACTCCCAGATTACTCGTATATCTACTTAATTTACTTACTACATAAGCTATATCCGGGCGAGTGCAGTTCATCAAGTACATTAGGGTTACAATAATTTGGGCATACTCTAATTGAGAAATACTTTCCTGTACATTCTTAGATAGAAACAAATTAACATCTACAAGTGTTCTAACAAGATGATCATCATCTTTGCTGAATTTGTCAAATATTTTCTTAATGTAATGAGATTGTGACAAAGCATAACCTTCTGATGTTTTGGTAATTTTCATACCAATAATTATATCAGCAATGCCCATGTCCTTTCATGTCAAAATGTTTATTTAACATTTTCTTGGTAGTTTTAATCATATCATTATTACTACCTATGATGAGCATATCATCTACATAAAGACATACAATGACATAACCTTTGTCTGTGTTTTTAATATAAACACATTTGTCGCACTAATTAATTTTGAATCCATTTGCCATCATTGTCTTGTCAAATTTCTCATGCCATTGCTTTGGCGCTTGTTTTAAACTATATAATAATTTACACACTTTCTTTCATTTTCCTGGAACTGAAAAACCTTATGGTTATTCCATGCAAATTTCTTTATCTAACTCATCATTTAAGAAAGCGGTTTTCACATCCATTTGATGAATTTCTAAATTGTATAGAGATGCAATGGCAATTAGTATTCTAATGGATGTTATTCTAGTAACCGGTGAGTATGTGTCAAAGTAATCAAGACGTTCTTTTTGTCTAAAACCTTTGACCACAAGTCTTGCCTTGTATTTGTCAATTGATCCATCCGCTTTTAATTTTCTTTTGAAAATCCACTTGTACCCAAGAGGTTTACAACCTGGTGGCAAATCCACCAATTCCTAAGTGTGATTTTGCAAGATGGATTCAACTTCACTATTGATAGGAGCTTCAGGACTGGACATAGCCTCTTTAAAAGTTAAAGGCTCATTTTCTAACAAAAATGTTAGGAAATCTGAACCAAAAGATTTTGAGGTTCTAGCATGTTTACTACGCCTAGGTTCATCTTTCTCATTTTGATCTAACTCTTGTTCTTGATCATGTTCTTGATCTTGACTAGTAATAGCATCGTGAGATCTTTTATTGTTACTAGTCTTTTGGCCAGTCTTATTTGGAAATACATGTTCAAAGAAAGATACATTTCGAGATTCAATAATAGTATTTACATGGGAATGTTCTGATTTATGAATCAAAAATCGATATGCACTACTATTCTTGGCATAACCAATAAAAATGCAATCAATGGTCTTAGGACCTATCTTAGTCTTTTTAGAACTAGGAATAGCCACTTTAGCCAAACACCCCCACACTTTTAAGTATTTGTAGGATGGTACTCTTCCATGCCACAATTCATAAGGTGTTTGATTCATTTTCTTTTCGGGTACTTTATTTAAAATATAATTTCCAGAAAGTATTGCTTCCCTCCACAAGTTCTAAGGTAATCCATAATTTATTAACATGGCATTCATCATTTCTTTTAAAGTCTTATTTTTCCTTTCAGCAATTCCATTTTGCTGAGATGAGTAAGGAGCGGTGGTTTGATGAATTATTCCATGTTCTTTACAAAATTCACCAAAAGGTGATTCATATTCACCACCTCTATCATTTCTTAGTTTTTTGATTTTCTTACAAAGTTCATTTTCAACTTCATTCTTATATTGAATGAAAGTTTCTAAAGTTTCATCCTTGGTTCGAATTAAATAAACATAACTATATCTAGTATAGTCATCTATAAAAATGATAAAATATTTTTTCCCACCTCTAGTTTGAATTGATTTAAAATCGCAAATGTCACTATGAATTAATTCAAATAGTTCTGTACTTCTTTCAATTGAATGAAAAGAAGTTTTGGATAATTTTGCCTCAACGCAAATTTCACATTTATGATTTGAATCAATGTCAAATTAGATAAACATTCCATATTAATTAATCTACGCAAAGATCCATAATTAACATGTCCTAGTCTACCATGCCATAAATTTGAAGACTCAAGCAAGTAAGAAAAAGATGTATTTTTATTAATAACTGAGGGTACAACGGTCATTACATTTAACTTGAAAAGGCCATCAGACATGTAACATTTTCCTATATACATCCCATTCTTAGTAAGTACAAATTTATCACTCTCAAATACTAGCCTAAACCCATTCTTACTCAACAAAGATTCGGAAACAAGATTCTTACGAATGTCCGGTACATGCAGCACTTTGTTGAGAGTGAGTTCCTTTCCAGATGTCATTTTGAGAACAATCTTTCCTTGTCCATCAACTTTGGAAGTTGAGGAGTTGCCCATAAAAAGTTGTTCACCATTGTCCAGTGTAGAATAAGATGTGAACATCTTTTTATCAGCATTGATATGGCGAGTAGCACCAGTGTTCACCCACCATTCTTTAGGATTTCCGACAAGATTTGCCTCGGAAACAACTGCAGAAAGATTGATGTCATCTATACCATTGAAAATATTGTCCACTTCGGTCATATGGGCTTGAGCAGGCTTCTTGCTTGTTCTTCTTTTGCTTTTGCCTTTGCTACGGCAATCTTTGGCCCGATGTCCTTCTTTGTCACAGATGTAACATTTGTCATTAAACTTGTACTTCTTATTTCCCCCCCTTTAGAGCCTCGTGATGAACTTTCTCCAGAAGACTTTCATTTCTTGGTTTTTGAAGCATGTTCTACCACATTTGCCTTAGACTCCATAGGATACTTACCAGCCCGCTTTTTAGAATTGCAGTTGTCTTCCTCAATCCTCAAACGCACAATTAATTTTTCTAAAGACATTTCTTTGCGCTCGTATTTGAGATAGTTCTTGAATTCCTTCCAGTCTTGTGGTAATTTCTCAATTAAGGCTGCAACTTGGAAGGATTCACTGAGAGACATGCCTTCTGCGTGAATGTCATGCAAAATGAGTTGCAGATCTGGAACTTGGCTGACCACAGTTTTAGAATCAACCATTATAAAGTCCAGGAATTCGACAACCACAAATTTCTTTGAGCCGGCATCTTCCGTTTTGTACTTTTTCTCCAAAGACCCCCAAAGTTCCTTTGCTGTCTTGATAGGACTGTAGACGTTGTATAATGTGTTGTCAAGTCCGTTCAAGATGTAATTCCGACAAAGAAAATCAGCATGTTTCCAAGCATCAACCGCAGCAACCACTTGCCGGTTAGTTTCATCCTCTTTCAAAATAGGAGCATCCTCACAGAGAAAATGAGCCAGGTTCAGAGTTGTAAGATAGAACAACATTTTCTGTTGTCATCTTTTAAAATCAGTTCCTGAGAACTTCTCTAGCTTCTCACCGTGATTTACCGGTACTGTCACAGCCGGAGAGGGGGTTGGCGTAATTGCCGCCACCATAGTAGTACTTGTTTGAGCATTTGTTTCAGTAGTCATTAATTCTAAATTATAAAACAAAATTATAATTAGAATTTATATTACACAGAAAATTAAACCAAATTCACATAATTAAATTCTATAAAAAAAAGAAACAAAAATGTAACTTTTATTTTCTAATTAATTTGGAAATAAAATAAAATTTTATTTAACCAAATTAATTCCACACAGAAAATTAATTTTTTGTAACACTTCAATAAATTAAAATACTGAAACAGAATTTTAATTAATGAACACTCAGAAAATAATTTCTAAAAACCAAAATTAATTTCTGATAAAATTTCACAAATAAATATTCTGAATTGTTAATGACACGAGTATATTACTACTAGTTGTCAAACAAAATAGACAGTATATTACTAATATCTGTCAAATAGCATATAATCACTATTTGTTTTTCCAACCAAAATATTATTTTGTAAATTTACAGAAAATAATTTTCTTAAAAGAAGAAAGAGAAAGGGAAACAAACGAAAAATTCTATAAACAGAATAATTCGAATTTGTCTTAAGATTGCTGAAACAATCTTCTGTGTAAATAAAATAAATTGAAACTAATTCAAACAAAATAAAATAATAAACTTATAGAATTTATTTTGTCAAACCAAATGAAAAATAAAAGACCAAGTCGAGTGTGTGACACTCTGTCCTTAAGACAGATTCGCCCCGCTACGATGCTTACGGTTAAGTGACGTTTATCTCCTAAGATACAATGATTTTCACAAATTTGTAGTAGCACTACACACAAATTTATACGGCGAACTAAAACCTTGTGTTCTATAACTCTCTGATTATTTCTCTAAATAACTAATATGAAGAATAATGTAAGCAAATAAAATCTGGACAACAAGAACAATATTTATTTGACTGATTTTCAGATTGGTAAAATGCTGGAATATGGTATGTATTTATAACGCCAAACAGGTATGAATTCAAACCTTAAAAGGTATGAATTCAAACTGAACAGGTGCACTACTCAAAACAAACAGATTCGGTTTTAAACTGCTATAGATCTGTTGGCAGTTTTCTGGACAGATAACTGCCCAACAGTTTGAATCTGTCTGAAATTAAACCTGTTCGAGTTCAACAGATAAGACATGTTTGAACTGTTTTAATAGTTGTGGAATTTATCTGAAAGAGGCACAATATTATGAACAAAATGTTTTTTGAATTTCAAATTCAAATTTGGAATTAAATTCCCGCAATAATTTTGAAATAAATTCAAAAGAATTTTTGTTCAAAAAATTAATATTAGAACTAGGGATGGCAATTTAAACCTGGCCCGACGGGGACCCGCCTTCCTGACCCCGATTCGAGCAGTTTTTCCCCGAAAAATACCCCCAACGGGCCGGGGATGGTATTTAAAAATGAATCCCCGATCACTTTCGGGCCGGAGACAGTGATACGTTTTCCAGTCCCGTCCCCGGCCCAGCCTCTACCCCGACCCCCGGCCCGCTTCTCCCCGAAATAAAATTACTACTTTACCCCTGTGTATATATAAATATATATATGCGTGTCTTTATCTTGGCAGAGGAATTTCGCTGCTGCGTGAGAAAAATGGAGTGAGAGGGAGCTGAGTGAGAAAAATGGAGTGAGAGGGAGGGAAGGAAGGAGAAGGGAGGGAGAGAGAGAGAATCGATCCTCCACCGTCGCCGATCTCCTCCGCCGAGAGAAGATAGCCGTCCTCTTGACAGCGTCGATGTCCTCTACCTACTCCTTCGCCGATCTCCTCCTCCGCCCTCCTCCGACGATATCCTTCCCTCCTCTGCCGACTCCTTCGCCGATCTCCTCTTCACAGCGTCGCCGATCTCTATCCCTCTCTCTTTCTCTGTGTTATACACACACATATATATGTATACATATTATAGATTGAAGCTTAGATCTTGAGATCTATTCTATGATGATGATAATATGTTGTTGATCTCTTTTTTTTTTTGGATCTGTTGGTATTTTTTGATCTGTTCTGTTCTTTTCTTTTTTTTTAATCTGTTGTTGATGATGATACATGATGATCTGTTGGTGTTGGTGTTGATCTCTCTGTTTCTCCATGTTGATCTTTTTTTTTTTTATCCTTTATCTTCAAATCTGTTTTCCAAAAAGAAAAAAAAAAAGAAAAAGGTCGGGGGTTGTTCGGGGTCGGGGAAACCCGATCCCCGTTGGGGGCGGGGACAAGGGCGGATATACGTTCCCCGTCGGGGATCGGGGCCGGGGACGGGGGGATTTCCACCATCGGGGATCGGGGACGGGGAGTGTGATCCCCGGCCCCGCCCCGCCCCGTTGCCATTCCTACTTCTCACAACTCACACCCGGCACGGCTCGGCTGGACGGCGACGCGCATGTGGTGGTTTGGGCTAGGGTTCATTTTGTCCGTAACTCCTCCATTTTACAAACTTGGGGTGCCCCTTGAGGCCCAACCCAAGTGTTGTAGACTAGAGCTTATATACTCAACAAAAATCTCTTAAAGTTTCAATGTGGGACAAGCCTCACAAAGAAACCCACATTTAAAACTTAAATGTTTAATTCACGAACCCGAAAACGACGTCAACTTCCCATTCACTCATAAATGGTTTTGACGTACCGTCTTCACCGTGTGACTAGCCACGCGGCAAGGAACACGTTACCTTTTCGGACCCACTCCAAAAGACGTTTGAGGCCCATTCAATTTTGGGCTTAAAGATGGCCCAAAATAAGCCTATATTAAACCATTTTTCCAACACTTTCTCTTCTTCTTCTTTTTCTTCTTCTTCTTCTGTTCTTTTTCTTCATCTGACCATCGCAGCCATCCTTTTTTTCTTTTTCGATCATCGCGCAGCCATTTGTCCTCGCAGCTACAATTTTTCCGTTGCCTTATTATATCATGACCATTACCATCATTACGACTACTTTTGTAGTCCCTCGCTGCCACAACCTACGGTTCTCTCTCTCTCTCTCTTGCTCGTTTTTCGCTGTGGTGGTTCAGGTGGGTCTAGTTCGTGGTGGGGCTAGATGGGAGTGCGAAGCATGGCTGGGTTGTGATGAGGCGCATCAAGACGCAACGAGGGAGGAGATAGGAGGGAACGGCGGTGGGGTTTGGCGTGGAGGTGGCGGAAGAAGTAGGAGGGTTGCTAGGGTAATGGCAATGGTAGTAGCCGATAAAGAAGAGGGTGGTGGTTGGGCAGTGGGGACGACTGTGGTAATGAATAAGGTGATTAGAGGTGATGGTGATGAAGAATTAGGTTTAGAATTTTTTTAGGTTTTGGATGTAAGGAGAAGGAGAAGGAAAATGAAAATGGGAAGGAGAAAGGTTAGAGATGAGGGTAATAAAATAATTATAAAAATTATAAAAAAATAAAATAAAAAAAATTGAATTTTGAGAGTGTAAGGAATTAAATTGATGGTGCAAGTAAAATTTCTCATCAACAAATTAATAAGAATGTACATTGAGAAATTATGTAAACAAAGAATAAATTATATATGAAAATAGAATTACCCGTTATGTTGGCATCATATTATGAGTCAACATTTATAAGCAAATATATGTCCTTCATAAAGTTTATAAAAGATCAACATGATTGAGCACTATAAGAAGTTAATTAAATTTGATTGAAAAATTCAGCAAATGCTTGTATGGTTACATGCATAGAGGGAGGAAAAAAGCTGCATGAGAAAATAAAGAGAGAAAAGGAAAAACAAAATAATGTGTTTTTTTTTTTTTTTTTTGGTGTGTATGCATATATTTTTTTTTTATCGTTTTTGAATTAAAATCTGACGGTTGTTTGACTTTTGCTCAGTGCACTAGAACAAAACAAAACCAAACAACCTAGAGTCCTACCGCCGAACAAAACCAAATCACGCAAACAATCACTACCGAACAAAATTGAAACATCTTTACACCATTGTCAAACGTACAAATCTATCATGTTTGGCATCTCACAACTGAACACACCTTACATTTTCCGCAGCCCACAAATAAACAAAAGTTATGGGTTCAACGAACCAGAACCGAAAGTCCTTGGTTTGAGTCATTTTGTAATTAGAGGTGTACACGATGCGATTCGGATAATTTGAGAGTAAAATTATAAATCGAATGGTATATTGACAGATTAACGGATTGACAAATTACGATTTGAACAGTTTTAGACAGATTGACAGATTGAAGAATGTTCTAACCAATTATCAAGCTTTTGTATGATATATAATACTAATTTGTATAATATTTTTCATATATATAACACACGAATTTACATAATATTTTTTATATAATTTCATATATTAAATATCTCTCACATTCATTCTTATTTTGATATTTCATTATAAATTAAAATATATATATATATATATATATGTATTAACTATAGCAGCGCGGAACGGTTTTGAAGGCAGATTATAAATTTTAAAATTTAAACCGTGCTTAACGGATAGAGCGATACAAATTAATACGAATCAATACGATTTTAATGGATTAAGCGGTATTTTGCACAATTTATTTGTAACTGTCATTTACTTGAATGAAACTGTTGAATTATATTCATCCTACTCATGATGATGCATGCAATTGTGAAGCCACCTCACTAGACATTTGACCACTCAATATGCTGATGAATGATACAAACTTAAATAAAATGTGAAGAATGATGTACAGTGCTAAAATTAATTTAGGTTATTAACCAATTATCATTTTGTAGAATGTTTTATATATGTTATTCATGTAAAAAATTAGATTAATGTGATAATCACAACTTGTTGGATTTATTACACTTGTTGTTTTAATTTTTTTGGTCTATTTTAAAAAACACACTTGTCATTTATTTTTTTAGATACAAATGTAATAAATTGAATATGTTATGATTATTGGATTGATCTAATTTTTTGTGCGGGTGATATCCATAAAAAATTTTACAAAATAAATGTTCAAATCATTAATACATAACTCATAAGCCTCACAAACCAAAACAACACCTTCCAGTCTATATGATAGTCCAGTAGGAATCCAAAATCAAATCATAATGGGTAGAGTCATCCTAAATTACATGAATTGAACCTAGTGGCTCAATGAATAGATGTGAGGGCAAACATCAAATAAAAAGTGGTGTCAAAAAATAATGCATAAGCTTTTCTCATCACAAGTGCAAGGTTTATTAAATTCATAATTGAACTAAACATGATTGGTTCAGTACCGAACCAACTCGACTTGACCCAAACCAACTTGATGTTGCTCGAATTGGCTTGGGTTAAAATCACAATTTGCATACTGAAAATAAGTAAATCATTCATTTATAAATATATTCAGAAAAAAAAAAAAAAAAAATCAATGCAATCGTAATACACATTATCATGCGTATTTGGTATCACTAACTAATAAGATCTTATTACTTACCCACCATCAAGTGTGCAACTCAGGATGATTCGGCGAGTAAAAAGGTTGTCCAAGATCAATTCAAGTTTTGTTGAGACTTACCCAGACTCGAATTGTAATCGAGATTGTCTACCCAAATCTGACCCGAGTTAAATCCGAATTATCCGAGTTGCCTGAATTGCACATAAATTTAAGCTTTATTTTTCAATTAAATTATTAATTTATTAAAATTAGATTCTATTTACAATTTTTTTAAAAAGATCATTAATAAACATAAAAATAAATAATTTATAATAATGTAAGACAAATTTTGTTTATGGTAGTCTTTACAATTTATGGTGTGAATAAAAAAGATAAGATTTTGTATTGTGTTAAAAATATTCAATATGATTTAAAATTTAAATTACTTTCATATCATCTAATGGCTAATAATTTATATGTATATTAAATTTTATATATATATATATATAATTCGGATTTCGGGTTACTCGGATTATTTGATATCTTTATCTAAATCCGTCCAAATTTAATTCGGACTTTTTGATTTTTCAAAATCCGTACTGTATTTAAAATAACTTACTTAGTCCTAAAAAAATTCAGACTAGTCTCAAATTACTAGTTGAGCTTGCCCAAATCAAACCCCTACCCACAATAATTGATCCCAACTCCACCATGATTTTATGGAAGTTATATAGAAGTTATGAAATGTATGGGCTAGTAGTAACAATAAAAGGGAGGGTTCACTCAATATTGTTAGGTTATAATTGGTTGATATACTATGTGTGTATGATCGCGTGTATCAGTGTTGTATTCAGGTGGACTCCTCAAATTCAATCTTGCAACATGATAAATAAACAACTTATTTCTTTGGGCCATAGGAAACCACCCCAGCGCCCCCCCCCCCCCCCAAAAAAAAAATAAAAAAAAAAATAAAATAAAAAATGGGCCTCTGTGGGAAGGTGCAAAAGAGAAGCCTAAGCCAGAATGTGATTTTGAAATCAAATAGGCCCATCAAGCTTGCCAGGCCTCTAAAACGGTCAAGCCCAGCTACCCCACCCGCTCTAATTAATGTAAATGGTAGCGGCTGATACACATGATGCGTGTACAATTTAAATAAATAAAAATATATATTATATAAGTGTGTTTTTATCAAACCAAAGATGCTAGGTTTGAGTCTTACACTTTTTTTATTTTTATTTTATTTTATTTTTTAATTAAGAAAATCCACTTGGCACATGGAGAAGTCAAGATTTCATGACACCAATATTAATGTTCACTTTATGTAGTATAAATATAAATAAATAGGATAATGAATACATCCCAATAAAAGAAGAAAACAAAATAATGTTGATGAGAAGAAGAAGTTTATATTAAATTAATTTATGAATTATATAAAAAAATTAGATTTAAAAAAAATACAAGTTCTACTAATTTGATATTATTATACTGAGTTCTCTTAAAATTAATTTAATATACTTACCTATTTTTCATGCTAATTTTGTAAAGCGTATGGATATAATAATAAAATAATATTGTCGTTTTATACTTAAATGTATATTTTATCTATGTTTATTTTTTGTCTACAAACTATCTACATTATTTTTATCACTTTAATTAGCCTTACTAAAACAAAGATTGAATAATTATTACAAACTCGTAAAATTAATTATATTTATATATATATATATAAATTTTTTAAAATTTCAGAATGGTCACT
>NW_021024768.1:608140-618888 GCF_004153795.1 Camellia sinensis | reverse complement strand
ATATCCTAAATTAATTTTAGCACTGTACATCATTCTTCACATTTTATTTAAGTTTGTATCATTCATCAGCATATTGAGTGGTCAAATGTCTAGTGAGGTGGCTTCACAATTGCATGCATCATCATGAGTAGGATGAACATATTTCAACAGTTTCATTCAAGTAAATGACAGTTACAAATAAATTGTGCAAAATACCGCTTAATCCTTTAAAATCGTATTGATTCGTATTAATTGTATCGCTCTATCGTTAAGCACGGTTAAATTTTAAAATTTATAATCTGCCTTCAAAAACCGTTCCGCGCTGCTATAGTTAATATATAATATAATATATATTTTTAATTTATAATGAAATATTAAAGTAAAATAAAAGTGAGAAGAATTTAATATGAAAATTATTACAAATTAGTAGTTTATATATAAAAAATATTATGTAAATTCGTGTGTTATATAATATGAAAAATATTATACAAATTAGTATTATATATCATACAAAAGCTTGATAATTGGTTAAACATTCTTCAATCTGTCATCTGTCTAAAACTGTTCAAATCGTATTTCAATCCGTTAATCTTCAAATACCATTCGATTATAATTTACTCTCAAATTATCGAATCGATCGTGTACACCTCTAATTACAAAATGACTCAAACCAAGGACTTTCGGTTCTGGTTCGTTGAACCCATAACTTTTGTTTATTTGTGGCTGCGGAAAATGTAAGGTGTGTTCAGTTGTGAGATGCCAAAATGATAGATTTTGTACGTTTGACAATGGTGTAAGATGTTTCAAT
Organism: Camellia sinensis; assembly: GCF_004153795.1. Lineage (NCBI taxonomy): Eukaryota > Viridiplantae > Streptophyta > Magnoliopsida > Ericales > Theaceae > Camellia > Camellia sinensis. The sequence goes on along the minus strand of NW_021024768.1, from coordinate 618,101 downwards.
TTTGTTCGGTAGTGATTGTTTGCGTGATTTGGTTTGTTCGGCGGTAGGACTCTAGGTTGTTTGGTTTTGTTTTGTTCTAGTGCACTGAGCAAAAGTCAAACAACCGTCAGATTTTAATTCAAAAACGATAAAAAAAAAATATGCCATACACACCAAAAAAAAAAAAAAAAAACTCATTATTTTGTTTTTCTGTTAATTATTCATCACATTTTTTTCGTTAATCACTATTCTTTTATGATCCAAATATTATGATTCACACTTTTTAAGAAGATGTGCAATAGAACAATCAATTTATTTTGTGTCTTTCATTCTTAAACGTAATTTTATACATAGGAATATTGGAATAAAAAAAACATTTTAAATGAGAAATGTAATGAGTTAAAAGTGTTTGTGTGAATTCTACTTACACCACTACTTTTAATTCTTTACACCCCTTTTTTTTTTATAATTTTATAATTATTTATTACCCTCATCTCTAACCTTTCTCCTTCCCATTTTCATTTTCCTTCTCCTTCTCTTACATCCAAAACCTAAAAAAATTCTAAACCTAATCTTCATCACCATCACCTCTAATCACCTTATTCATTCCACAGTCGTCCCCACTGCCCAACCACCACCCTCTTCTTTATCGGCTACTACCATTGCCATTACCTAGGCAACCCTCCTACTTCTTCGCCACCTCCACGCCAAACCCACCGCCGTTCCCTCCTATCTCCTCCCTCGTTGCGTCTTGATGCGCCTCATCACAACCCAGCCATGCTTCGCACTCCCATCTAGCCCCACCACGAACTAGACCCACCTGAACCACCACAGCGAAAAACGAGCAAGAGAGAGAGAGAGAGAACCGTAGGTTTGTGGCAGCGAGGGACTACAAAAGTAGTCGTAATGATGGTATTGTAGTCGTCAGTGGTAGTAGTGGAATGGCATTTGCAGTAGTGTGAATATGGTAGAGAAGATGGGTGGTGAGAGAGAGATAAGTGAGAGACAGATAGAGAAGAGAGATAAGAGAGAGAGAGAGAGAGAGAAGAGAGAGAGAAACAGACAGAGACAAAGTGATGAGCGAGAGAGAGACAAAGTGGTCGCTAAAAGTTGCATTTTCTTATAGTGGATCGATAAATCGAAAGGGAGCTCAGTTTGTCACTCCATCTCTACAACTATCATTACTACCATCATCGCTACCACTCCACTACCACCACTACTACTACCATTATCTCTCATCTACCACCGCTACTCTATCTCCTCCACTACTACCACAACTTCACCACTTATCTCATTCACCATCACTACCACCACCACTATCACCTCTTATCCACCACTTTCACCACTACTGCCATTTCTATCCTCTACCACAAAAAATTAGTTCTTGATTTTTAGTATAAAAAAAAAAATGAGTCACAAAAAAATTATTTTCATTGACCACAAAAAATTAACTTTATTTTAATGGAAAATATTATCCCTACTTCTACCAAATAAAAAAAAAATTATTCATTAAAATAAATATGAAACAAATAAATTTTCAACCTTACTAAATGTAAAAAATAAAATTCATCAACTATAAAAAAAAATTATTTTAATAAAAAATAATTTTTTTAACAAATCTTCCGTTGCAAAAAAAAAAAATCATTTTATTATTTAAATATTCATTTATAGTAAAAATAAAAAAAAATTCCAAAAAAATTTCCACCCCCTTTTTCCATTCCCACTCGTTCCCTACCCCAAACCCAAAATCCCCAATGTCAAAAATCCCTAATCCCTTCCCCCTTTTCCATTCCCGCTGGTTTTTCCCCCCTCAACCAAAAATCCCCAAAAAAAACCCTAATATGCACACAGCTCTCTCATTCCTCTCATTTCATCTCATCTCATCAGTCTCTTTCTCACTCTCATTTTCATCTGCACAAATCGACTCCACACCGATCAAACTCGCAAGATCGACTCCTCACCGATCGACCTCACTCTCTCATTGCACCGATCGATCTCATAGGTAAGCTTCTCTCTCTCTCTCTCTCTCTCTCTCATCTCATCAGTCTCTCTCTGTTTCGAATTAAATCTGTGATTAGAACTGTAAGAATGAAGATGGCAGAAGAGCGAGTTTCACCAGTGATATCTCAATGGATCAGGATGATGACGATGAGAAAGAAACCAAATACCGCTTGGATCCAAAGTGAATATTTGAACCTTTTGATTCATTATACCCAAGTAGACACACACACAGTTGATAGATTAATTTTTCTTTAGAAATTAGAATATGGGATACATATTATATGAAATAATAGAAACTGAAAGGAATTCTTATACACATTCTATGGAATACACTTGTCTTATTAATTATACCTCTATTTCCTGGTTTGTGTCTGTTAGGTACGCCAATGTAAAAACACCAGAACGACATGTGCGGACACGCCTTTATTTCACATCGGTGAGTAAAAGTAGCTAATCATCTTGTCATTAAACACCCCCCAACCCCCCCAATTGATGCTGTAATACTCATCACTGGTGAAACTCGCTCTTCTGCCATCATCCTAATCCATTGAGATATCAACTGTTTGGAATTGAATCTGTTGATTTCTGTTTGGAATTAAATCTGTGATTAGAACTAAATCTGTTCATTTCTGTATCAGATCTGTTTCAAGATTATGTTGCTAGTTCAAGATTATGTTGCTAGTTCACAAGTTTTGTATTGGCATCTAGGTAGTGATTGCAAACTTTGTGGTCGTAATTAGTTTAAGGATTTTTGTTAACAAGTGTTTTACTGATATTTGTTCCACTTCAAGATTCTTGATGGTGCAAAGTTGAAAGTGGCTTTTGAGAAAGCTAAAGTTAGGAAAATATGAGTCTTGGATTAGGCAGAAGTGACATATCATGCTTACCAGAAGATTCAAGATGTTTCTCTGCTTCATTTTGTATGGTCTTTTTTGCTTTACCAAATCATTAGGTCTTGATCACAAAAAAGGGCTATGAGTAAGTAATTGAAACTTAATTGTACTAAGACATTTCTCAACACCTACTCAACTCAGCACACAAATAATAATGAAAAATCTCCCGGTGTGCCATACACATTGTATGCAACCATTCCACAAAATTATATAAGTTTTCATGAATTTACATAAATGATTTCACAAAAATACGTAAACTGAATATAAGTTTTCATAAAAGTATTAGCGACGGCATTAGAAGTATTAGCGACGGTATTTTACCGTCGCAAAAAGTCAATTTTTTGTAGTGAATTTATTTATTTAGTTCCCTATTTCACTTTGTTAATTTTTGGTTTTATGGAACAGTGGTTTTCAATTCCAACTCCTTTGCCAATTCATTCACCAATGAAATATAAGCTAAATCCATGATTCAAACACTGCCTTGGCAGATCCCATTCAATCTAATCTACCCATTTCTTAACTAGGCTGTGGAGGCTACACAATTCGTGTTATATATTCAAAATGTTTTTGTTGATTCTATATAAAGATGGGAACTCCGAATATGATTATTGTGTTGAAATTATTTTTTTTCTTTCTTCTTTCTTTTTTTCATTTTCTGCAACAAGATGAGGATTATTACGTGCTGTAAACACTCCATGCAGTGACTCCAACAAGCCGCGCATGGAAAGCTTTCTGTACATCTTCCCGGTTCAAGTAACTAACCGTTTCATCTTCTACACAGACATCTATGTTCTTTGTATCTTGCTGTAAATGAAGATTGATATAGATGGAGCCAAAACTGATTAACACAGTAAAAGAAAAGGAAAACAAGAGTTTCCTAAAGATAAAGAAACAAACAAGTATAGGAGAGCTGGAGATCTAGGCCTACCAATTGATTAAGAACCTGTGCTTGTGAACCAACGGATGATGAGCAGACATCGAAAGTGACATCATATTTGTTGATAAATTTACTGATCTCTCTTGAAACTTGATTGTTTACTCCAGAACAAATAGGGGTAAGAGTGTCAGTTTGGGACTGCCTTCTAATCTAGGAATAGTTGCAGACATTTGTGAATAGTTCATAGGTAGCATCTGATATCAGCCCATGAGACCACAAGTATTCAGCTCTTGAATTGAAATCAGTGTTGAATTCCAGAAGTGGATTTCCTATCTGCAAGCACTACAAAATCGGATTATTTTATTTGGAGTTGAAATTAATTCAAATAGAAATTAGGAAGAAAAAAAAAAAAGGTGGGTTTGGGTAATTTTCTTTCTATTTTTAAACTCAAGGCTATTCCCTTGAGATTGAACTTCATTTTGGATTGAATAATGAGTGGTGCCAGTTGTGGACCGTAGTGTCCTGTCAAGAAACAGAATTGTCATGTTGTATTGAAATTGATAGTGATTAGTAAACTCTTTCATGCCTTTGAATTTTGAAAAAGAAAATCATCTTAGTTCAAAATTTGAACTGAGATAATCTCTTTTTTCCAAATCGAAAGCATGAATTCTGTGCTGCCAAACATAGCATTAGTGATGCTTATTGAAATTATGCATACCAGCATAACCCCTGTAATATAGAAGTCTCTGTTCTTGTATTCCGGGAATTTGTTAAACCAATGCTCAAGGAAAACAAGATTGTCTTGTGCTAAAGAAAAGGCAAATGCAAAGTTAATTTAGATAAAATATCCAAGAATTGTTTAGCAGTAGTGTCTCAAAACTATTCCCACAAATTAGTTCAATCAAAAAGATGAAGTTCTTAACATAAATGACAACATTATAAAATTTCAAATAGTTGCTCTAATTTTGGATTTAGGTTATGACTTGTGGATTGATTTTATCTTCATCAGATACAGAATTCTTGGAAGGATAGATTATCCCTTTGTTGTTAATAAAGGTTTTCAACATATGAAATGAATCATTCAAGAAAAACCTGTCATGTCGTCAGTTACTGATGCATAGAAGGATTTATTAGCTGAATAAGAGAAGCCAACTCCTGCAGGTGACTCCGATTATAGCATGTTTGCTTCTATAGAAACATTAATTTTGAGTTATTTATTGGCAGTTGAAATCACAACTCAGAGATAGAGAGAGAGAGAGAGAGATAGAATTTGAAGGTTGCCTTTATTCCAGCTATAATAATTTTTGACCAAAACATGTTCAGTTGGTTTAAAAGGTCCATGCTCACAGAAAGCTCCAACCCCAATAGATGAACAACCAGGCCCTGTAAAAATCAATAATAGTATGAAAAAATCAGAACCTGAAATTATTACGGATTTGGGTGAATTTTATAATTTAAATATGCTTTTATGAACATGTACAGTTTAATTATTCTTTGTAAAATATTGAATTTGATGGTTTGATCAATTTTTATTTTTATTTTATGTTATGATGTTTTTGTGAATGGAATGTAAATAATTAGCTCTTAGAGAGTGAGAGACGGCACCACCGTCGGAAAAAATAGAAAATTTTAATATTTTTATTAATTTTGTTATAGGTTTTACTTTTTGCGACGACATTATACTGTCACAAAAAATAGAAATTTTATTATTTTTTAATATTTTTTGCGACGGCATTAACAGTCGCAAAAAATAGAAAATTTCATATTTTTTATACTTTCTGCGACGGTATACACCGTCGCAAAAAATAGTTTTTTTTTTATAAAAAAAAGACTATCAGCGACGGTATTTTTTGCCGTCTCAAATAACATTTTTAGCGACGGTAAAATAGGACCGTCGCAAAAAAGTCAAGAAATTTCAAACGTTATTAGCGACTGCACGGTGCCGTCGCAAAAGGTAAAAAATGCCGTCGCAAAACATTAGCGACGGTACTTACCGTCGCAAAAACTCTTTTGCAACCCCTGCAGTTGCGACCCCCCTCTTACCGTCGCAAAAAGTCATTTTGCCGTCGCAAAAAATATTAGCGACGGTATTAGGAGCATTAGCGACGGTATTTTACCGTCGCAAAAAGTCAATTTTTTTGTAGTGCTCTGAAGTGGTTATTGCCACATTGGTGCACAATCGAATAAGTTGGTTAAAAATTGTTTTTGGTTGGTGATCATAAAAACAATTGATTTTGGTAATCAGGTATGAGGTTTCTTACAAAACTGAAACAAAGATATCTTGTTAGATCACTAAAGCACATGGTCTGTCCAATATTTGCCTCTGTCATGCTTTGATTTTTTTTTGTAGATTCCACAAGAAAGTGATACATATATATATAGATTTTGTGTAAACATATAAACAAGTGGACATATATTACTAATAAGGATGATAATGAGCTGATGATACTCTGTTTCACTATTTTTCCTGTTTCTTATGTTCCAAATATTTTTTAGCTCTTATTTTGTGATAAAAAGAAGACCAAAAAAGATTGAGACAGATGATTTGCCTCGTTTGGAAACAAGCTAATTTAGTAATTTTTTGGCTATTTGGCTTTTTTGGCTATTTTAGCCTGGGCTTAAAAGCTTGGTTTGGGAAGGACTTTTTGGCTTTTTGACTTTTTTGAGTTTTTTTGTGAGAGAAGAATGTAATGATTATGGGTTGGATGTGATGTTTTGTTTGTTATGACTGGGAAGTGGGTTGGCTTTTTGGCTTTTTGGCTTTTTTGGCTATTTTAGCCTGGGCTTAAAAGCTTGGTTTGAGAAGGGCTTTTTGGCCTTTTGACTTTTTTGAGTTTTTTTGTGAGAGAAGAATGTAATGATTATGGGTTGGATGTGATGTTTTGTTTGTTATGGCTAAAATAGCCTATTTTGTTTTTTGTGGCTAAAATAGTCAAAAAAGCCCAAATCATGGCTTTTTGACTTTTTTGAGTTTTTTTATGAGAGAAGAATGTAATGATTATGGGTTGGATGTGATGTTTTGTTTGTTATGGCTAAAATAGCCTATTTTGTCTTTTGTGGCTAAAATAGCCAAAAAAGCCCAAGAACCAACTTGCCAAACAGAGGCTAAACACAGTGATCCTTAATTACAGCTTATTTCAGCTTTCAGCTTAATTTAAGCTATTTTGATGTGTTTAGTTTAGCTTTATATTTCGAAGCATTTATTTTCAGCACTTTCATTTCGAAGTATTTCATGCACTTCCTTTTCGAAGAATAGGAGTAGAGGTAAGTAATTATTACTTTGATTGTTCACTCAACGTCTTTCTCCATCTCCCTTTCTTCTTTTAATTTTTCTTTTCTCTACACTTTGGAAATTTTGAAGTCCTCTTTGTTGAGGCAAAAGAACCATCAACACAATCGCTTGATAATTGGCTTGAATTTAATCTGTAAGGATTTTTCAATCCTTACTGGCACGCTCGCATTTATAATATTTTCTTTCGTAGGAAAAATAAGCCAACAAAAAGAGAGGCACCTTCATGGGTCTAAGGTATGCTTTTTATGTTCTTGAATAGTGAGTTAAGCACTTTTGCTATCTTTGAGAGATAATTGACCTTGATCGTCGAGGTGCCCCCGGGTGGATGAACCACCGCCGAAATCTCTTCTTTTTGTGACAGGTCGTTCGGGCTTAATCTATTCTGCCAGTGTTCTTCAATTGAGTGCTGATTGACAGTGTAGTCGAAAATTGTACACACACAAATTAATAAATGAGTCATCATTTGACTTCTAACTGCCTAATAAAATAATTCAGCATGCCCCGGTTTGGAGTATTATGTTTACAATTTAGATGATGTTTTGGTAACTGAGTAATTACCCATTAATTATGGCTTAAATGCATGCAATTTATTGAAATCCAATTAATTTTCACAGTTAGGATAAGATACGGAGAGAGGGAGGGATTGAAAAGTTTTTGATTCCTTGATGCCTAGGTGGCTCCGGTGACGTGATTTGGTGAAAGATCTTTGGGACCCATTTATGAATTTTTTATTTTTTTTTGTCTAACTTATTTAATTGTTAGTGAGAAAGTATTGTGGAAGGCTGTTGGTTAGTCGAGTTTTGCAATCTGCTTTTTGGATAATTTTACTCTTCATTGAGACAATCTTCCCCCCAATCTTTCTCTGGCCAATTTGACATCTTAAACATGACTTTGGGAGTTTCAAACTTCATGCTACCAACATTTTTCACAAAATCGGATATAACTTTCTTATACGAATTTTATCTTTTTATAAGAAGTTGCATCTAATTTTATGATTAAATTTTGTACAAATAAAAAATATTAAAAACATAGTTGTTTCTTGATTTTTTATGACACATAACTCCGTCCAATTTATCCCATTGTCCAGTATAATATCTTATGAATAAATTTTAACATGTTCAATCACATATAAATCATGTGTATGAGTTAAGTCTATTTTTGCATTGTGTGAGAATTGAACATTGAAACATTTTTTAGAATTACGTTGTAGTAGATTCTTCATTTCAATTTTTTAACCACTCGGACCACTTATATAAAGTAAAATTATTATATATAATAATGATTAATCATATGACAATATCCACTATTTAGAACAATTTCATATTTGTAATAACAAAGAATATGTGGTTGAGTTAATGAAAGGACCATGTATGTTTCATCCTATCTCATTTGTAATTTTCTATAACTAGTGACACCCTAGAAATTTGGTGTCACCTTTATGCTCAAAAATTTATTGGAGATATTACCAACAAGAGGAGAATAATAATGTTTAATACTGTGTTGACGGTCTCATGTCTCCTTTAAAAAATAATGATGAGATCGTTTCAGAGTCTCGTTTGTAGACGAATTATTTTTAAGTTTAAAGATGTTGTAACAAATCATTAAAACAAGGAAGATAAAAAAAAGAGTCAACAACTTATCATTAAGTTAAAAAAATTAAATACTTTGGGTGCTTCATTTATCTTGTTTATACATCTTTTTGAGTGTAAAAAAATTAAAAAAGATTGATGTCTAAAGTTATTAATTTTTTAACATTCGTATTTATTTTAAAAATTTTAAAAATTGTTAAAAAGAGGGTCGTTCTCGATAAGGCCTTAAGAAATTGTTATGGAAAGATGGATAGAAAGATTGAAAATAATAGGATTGGTGACCTTATATTGGATCTATAGTGCTTGATTGTTGAAATCTCTCTGTCTCTTCTCTCTTCAAAAGTCAAGGGATGGTAGAGAGAGAAGAAAAAAAGTTATATAGATAGTGGATTGATTAAAAAGCAAGTGATTAATGGGGGCTCAGAGACTCCAAATTCTAAGTTACTATAATGGGAAAGAGGACATGAGAATTTGCAACTTGTCACTTTAGCAAGATCATCTTCGGATAACAACGAAGCTCCAAAAATAGTATATAATAGTTGAAAGGTTGAATCTAAAAAACGTGGCAAAGCGTCAGGAAAGGAGCCTTATGTAATCTCAAATTAGGTAGCGTTGTATTTGGCACTATCGTGTTTCATTCTTGAATCAGAGTGAGCTAGTAGTAAGAAAAATAAAGTTTCCGTTTGGAAGTGGTTAGCTGTTTTTGAGTTTTCTTGGCTTTTTTAGCTATTTAGCCTGGGCTTAAAAGCTTGGTTCTGGGAAAGGATTTTTTGGACTTTTGGCTTTTTGAAATTTTTTTTGTGAAATATGAAGTGTAATGAATTATGGGTTAGAATGTGATGTTTTGGTATGGTGTTATGGCTGAAAATAGCCTAATTTTATTTTGTTGTGCTAAGAATAAGCCAAAAAAGCTTACAAACCCACTTGCCAAACACTAGGCAAAATAGCTATTTAGCCACACAAACAACATCACAGTCCAACGCCATAATCATTCCAGTTCTTCTCGTCCACCAAAAAAACTCAAAAAAAGTCAAAAAGCCAAAAAACGCATTCCTCAACCAAGCTTTAAGCCCAGATAAATAGCCGAAAAAAAAGCCAAAAGTCAAAAGCCAACTCACTTCCCAAACGGAGGCCTAATGATTTGCACTACTTTTTCCTTTCAATCAAAGGAGAAAAACCTGCAAAAGGTCAAATAAATTTTAATTTTTTCTAAGTCAATAGTAATTTTAGAAAATAATTACAAAATAAGATAAGAAAGTTATAAAGTATTATAATTAAACATCAATAATTGAATTTCATAAATATGGAATAATTTCTAAAATTACCCTGA
>NW_021024768.1:568856-608115 GCF_004153795.1 Camellia sinensis | reverse complement strand
GTTTAACATAGTTTATATTTTCGAAGCATTTATTTTCAGCACTTCATTTCGAAGCATTTTATGCACTTCCTTTTCGAGATAGGAGTAGAGGTAAGTAATATTACTTTGATTGTTCACTCAATCGTCTTTCTCATCTCCTTTCTTCTTTAATTTTCTTCTCTTACACTTTTGGCAATTTTTGAAGTCCTCTATTGTTGAGGGCAAAAGAACGTCAAACACAATCGCTTGATAATGCTTGAATTTAATCTGTAAGGATTTTTCAATCCTTGCTGGCCGCTCGCATTTTTATAATATATTTCCTTCGTAGGAAAAATAAGCCACACTAGTTATAGTATAGATTTCACTCTTATCCCCTTGAAATATCACTATTTCTTCTATTTCATCAATCTATTTAATCTCTAAAGTTCTAATCTTAGCTAATGTGATACAATTTGGAGATTGATGGGTCTAAATTGAGCAATGAAATCATACAACCAAAAACATTTATTTTTTATTCATATTTGAATGAGGGGTGAAAAATAAATCGGTTGTTTGGTTGTAGTTAGGTTTAATTGTCTTAATATAGTATATGAATGGCGAAGAAGGTTTGGTCCATATGCATTTTAAGTATCCAGATCATATTATAAAATTACTTTTTTGCCTCTTAAGTTGTGATTTCCAACATTACTGATTTGGACAAATTATTCCATTGGACTATATGAGTTGAAATTAATAATAAATAAAATTAAGAGTAAATAGACGAAATTGCCAATTTAGAGATAAAGTAGAAAATGACAATAGCTTAAGAGAAAAAAATGAAATTCACTTAACAAGTTTTAATTTTAAAGACAAAATCTAATGACAACCTTTTAAAAAAGGGTACCTGGGTGATAAATCCATTTTTGGATTTTCTTTGCCCAAAAGTCAGGCGTTGAAACATTATGTCCATAAGGACAACTTCACGCAAAATGACCCAATACCCACCTTTTATATATATATTATATAGAGAGAGAGAGAGAGAGTATACCGGTCGAATCGGGACAAAACCAAACCCAACCTCCTCTTTCTCTCTTCATCTCCTCCTTTCTATCTCCGACGATCAAGGATTTGAAACACATCTAAGGTAATTCTTTATTGCCACCGATCTTCTATCTCTAACTACTCTCTTCTTAACCACCGAAAATGGACAAAATGGACTCTGATAAGGTACTTCTGCACTCTCTTTCTATACTCTTCTGCTAACTTCTGCGACAATCTCTTCACTCCTCTTCTAGGATTCACCATTTGGTTTTCTGGAACGAATTCGAGCTCAGTCTACTCTTAATTCGTCGTTGATCTATCTTCAGACCTTTAATTTCTCTCCGGTCTCTCTGTGTTCTCGTGTTCTAAACAAGGTTGCTGGTAAAAAATGTCGAAAGGGCAGCACTGCCTCTTCTAAGATCAACGAAGACAGTTAAATGATGTTGATGAAGGATTTTTCTTGATAGTTCATTCGTTCTATACGAATTCACTTGCTGCAATGAATTTTAGTAGATTTAGGATTCATATGGTAGGTAGGATTTATGATATGAATTGTTTTGCTTAGTTGGTAGTTATTGTATCAACTTCATTCCACAAATGAATTCTCTACTATCAAATTGTGAAAAATATGAGGTTCTATTTCTTATCGGATTGTGAATGCTTTTGTACAGATAAAATATACAAACAAAAATTTATACAAATAAATTTGGATAGAAAATTTGTACAGATAAAAAATTGGATAGGCAAAATTTGGACAGAGAAATTTTGCATAGATACAATTGGACAGATAAGAAATTTGCACGGACAAACTTTGAACAGATGGACAAAAAAATTAAACAGATAGATAAAAAAATTTCAACAGAATAGATTAAAAATTTTGAACAAATAGATTATAATTTTGAACAAATAGTCAACGAAAAGTCTAATAGATTTTAAAAAAAAAGTGTGGACTTCTTGCCATAAAAAAAAAAAAAGAAAAAAGAAGAAAATTAGTCAAGGTCCCTATCCCATTTTTGGAATGGAAAATGTTCACATTATTATTTTGTGATGTCTAAGTTCCTCATCCCCAACACCGTATATCATAGAAATTTTGATTTCCTCAAATCAAACCTCATTTCTCTCCTCTCTTCTTTTCTTCATTTATCGTCGTTATCCGATCTGCTATCGCTATTAGCCACCATTTGTCGCCATCGTGCTTCTCTCATTCTCTATGTCATTGATCTCTTTTCTCTTTCTCCTCACTTTCCCTCTTCTTCATCTTCTCTCTCAAAACCCTAGCACACCTTTGACAGAAATTCTAATGGCTTTAAATACCAAGGAACTACCCAAGCTCACTTTTGGCTTGCCACTGAGAGGCTCGGGCAGATCGAGATACGGATCGACCTCGGCGATTGGTGATTGGTAGTGGTGATGCTTCTCTCTTGTTATAGTGGGAGGAGATGAGTTTGAGATTACCTTACCAAGAACCTCTTGAGATTCAAATATATATATGACTTAGTTGAGCTCCAATCTAGATCTTTGGTACTAAAGATATGCCTTAATTAAGACTAAAGAAGTTTGGTGATTTTGTTATCTTTTTTTGAAGCCTTTGAATTTGACTATGGTGTACCGATGTATTCACACTCTCTCGATCTTAACCGTCCATTCTTAACCATTCGTTTACGGATAGCTCTGGTATTCGTCTTCTCTTTATATTAATTATTTGAACTTCATATTTCGATGTTATATATATATATATATGTTGTATAATCTGGTGTGTTGCTAATTTGAGTGATTTGTATATCTATCATCATTACCAGGTTCATGGCGATAATGATTTATATATGTATGTATATTCATATTCATCTTTTGGATTCATAATTTGGGTGTTGTTGTTGCTAATTTGGGTGTTCCTTTTCTCTGGATTTTCAGAGAATTCTCTGGAAAGCCAAAAGAGAGATAAAGATGAGAGTGGTGGTGGTGGTGGTGGTGTGGTGGGTTTTGAAGAAATGAATTCCAGAGAAATTCACTTCATCTTTTTTATCTAAGCTCTATCCAATTTTGAAAATTGGGAGCAAGTAATTAATTTTTGTTGTGGGGTTCGTTTCTAAATCGATCTCAATTTCATAATTTTTTCTGAAATTCAGAGAGTTTTTTGAATTTCCAAAGAATTTCTCTAGAAAGCCAAAGGAGGAGATGAAGAATAGGATTGTGGTGGTGGTGGTGGTGGTGGGTTTTAAAGGAGTGGTTCCAGAGAAATTCACTTCATCTTTTTCAATCTTAAACTCTATCCAATTTTGATAATTAGAGGCAAGTAATTAATTTTTGTGTGGGGCTCGCTTCTGAATCGACCTCAATTTCATAATTTTCACTGAAATCAGAGAATTTCTCTGAAAGCCAGAGGAGAGAGATGAAGATGAGGGTGGCGATGGTGGTGGTGGGTTTTTGAAAGAGTGATTCAGAGAAATTCACTTCATCTTTTTCAATCTAAGCTATATCCAAATTCTCATATTTCTTGAAGAGAAATTCTTTTAGGAAGTCCAGAATTTCTTTGAAGAGAATTTCTCTAGAGAGTGGGAAGTCTAGAGAAATTTTGGTCGAATTTTCTCTGAATCGATGTTGAGAGATCTTAGACATTATAAAAATATTGGAATGTTCTTTATGTTATAAAATCTTAATACCAGGGACCCTAAAAAAAAATCCCCTAAAAAAACCACTGGACCTAATGCTTAGACAATTGTTAGAGTGCATTTTTCACTAATTTCTATTTTTTAAATTATTTCTAACCGAGATATAACTTTTTCCTTTTTTTCTTTTTATATATATATATATATATATATTTAAGAAAAAGACAAATTTGATGAAATTACTTAACTGGTTTCTGCTGTCTGTAGCAAGCCCGGGATGCTGTCCCAAGGCTGCTCTACGCTACAGGAAAGTATAATGAATTAAAGACCAAACCAAAACAAACACAAATAATGCCAGAAAAGTGACCCCATTAAAGCTTATCCATTACTATAATTTGATCCAAATAAAATCTAATGGATTATGCTTGTGTCTTTTAATCTCCCTCTAATCAATTGACCTTTTATATAAATTAAACTTAATTAGAAAATCATTAATACTTTTGGAATATCATGTGATATTAATTTTGTTTGGTATAATTCATTGTAAATTAAAAGTTAATGATAAGAAGGCATTATCCAAAATCATTCATCTTTCTAACTTTCCAAAAATTAATTTTTTTTTCAACTTATGTAAATATTTCTATTTAATAAGTTGTAAGTAGAAGTTACACCAAACAATTTGAGACAGACTCTCGAAATAAAAATAACTTATAAGCAGCTCAGATAAGTTACACCAAACAGTCCATTGTGTATGTGACATTTCTAACAAATGAAAAGCCATAAAACAATTGTGGGGCATAAATTTTGAATGACGGACACGTGGCTGAGGTGTCACCGACGTGCCAGCTGGGGTGCCACGTGTCCTGGTCATGATGCCGAGATGATGTTCGGCTAGGCCGAGGTTATCTGCGAAGAAACCGGAATCCAGGATAAGCGGATAAGGGACAAGAGTCCTAGAATGAGAGAGGACTTCCAGTTTGGGCAAAGATAAGACCTTTAGAGAGTTTATCCAACTACTGGAGTCAAGATTAGCAGTAATCCTAACTCCATGAACTAAGCTTCTATTGGGACTAGGTTTGTGTTGGCTATAAAGAAAGGCACCCTCATGGGTCTAAGGTTTGCTTTTTATGCTCTGAATAGTGAGTTAAGCACTTTTGCTATCTTTGAGAGATAACGACTTGATCGTCGGAGTGCCCCGAAATGACGAACCACCGTCGGAATCTCTTCTTTTTGTGACAGGTCATTCGGGCTTAATCTATTCTGCTAGTGTTCTCCAGCTGAGTGCTTTGATTGGCAGTGTAGTCGGAAATTGACACACACAATTTGGTGCCGTCTATGGGAAGAAAGAAGAATAGATGGCCAATGACGGACAAAAAGAAAGGTTGGGGATGACACCCCTACTGGAGCGAGAAACATATTGATCTTGACGTCAAAAGAAGACAACTGCAACGAAAGAGACTTGTGATAAGATCACGGAGAAAATGACGTCGGCCAGGAGGGCGACGTGCCAAAGAAATCAGACCGAAGTGGGTATTTTATAACGAGGATGACCTCCAAGTATGGAAAGATAGGATGCTTGCAGAGGGACGACGAAATGAAGGGAATGGCGAACAAATTGGCGAACCTGCAAACGGTTGTCAATTTCATGATGCAGAACAACGTCATGCAGTCACTGTTCCCTTTACAAGATACGCCGATTCTAGTGGCCAGAAGATGCCAGAAAGGGGACAGAGCACAGTTCCTGTAGTCCCTCAACACGACAGGCAAAAGGGCATTCTCAGCGACCTTCATGGGAGGTGGACATGGAGAATCAAGGAGGGCTGGAGAATGATACTTGAGAGTTGGAAATTACAAGCTACGGTTGGCTTAACACTTGTTGAAATATTAAGAAAAATATACAAGTCGAAGTTAAACCGATGACTGTTTAACACTTGTTGAAATTTTAAAAATTTACAAGTTGAAGTTAAACCGAGGTCATGTTTAACACTTGTTGAAATTTTAAGGAAAAATTTACAAGTGAAGTTAAACCGATGTCATGTTTAACATTTGTTGAAATTTTAAAATAGTTACAAGCTGAAGTTAAACTGAGGTCATGTTTAACATTGTGAAATTTTAAAAAATTTACAAGCTAAAGTTAAACCGGGCTCATGATTAAACGAATGAATGATATAGGTTCATCACCTCAGGATGCGAGGTAATAGAACCTAGGGGGCAGTTGTGGGGACATAAATTTTGAATGACGACACGTGGCCGAGGTGTCACCGAAGTACCAGCCGTGGTGCCACGTGTCCTGGTCATGATGCCGAGATGATTTCGGCTAAGCTGAGGTTATCTGCGAAGAAACCAGAATCCGGGATAAGCGGTATAGGGATAAGAGTTCTAGGAATGAGAGAGGACTTCAGTTTTGGGTAAAGATAAGACTCTTAGAGAGTTTATCTCAATCCTACTAAGAGTCCAAGTTAGTAGTGATCCTAACTCTATTGAAGCTAGGTTTGTGTTGGCTATAAAAGTGTTAGCACCATAAATTACAATTTTTATTATTTATATAATTGCTGGACACGTGGCATCCTCTTATTCATTTGGAAGTTAAAAGTTATAGAGATGATGAAGAATATGAAGGACAAAGTGGATGAGTGGAAGGACACATGGGAGACAAGATGAAGTGGAAGAAATGGGTAGTTACTAAGTAGTTATTGCTGTATTTTTCCTCTATAAATAGCCATTAATGGCTACATTGTAAAAGATCCAGAACTTAAAATCAAAGACAATTGATTTCAATATTTCTTGTCATTTTTCTTATCTTAGGAGTAGTTTAACATAGATTTATATTTCGAAGCATTCATTTTCAGCATTTTCATTTCGAAGCATTTCATGCACTTCCTTTTCGAAGAATAGGAGTAAGAGTAAGTAATTATTACTTGATTGTTCACTCAATCGTCTTTCTCCATCTCCCTTTCTTTTTTAATTTTTCTTTTCTCTACACTTTGGCAATTTTAAAGTCCTCTTTGTTGAAGCAAAAGAACCGTCAACACAATCGCTTGATAATTGCCTTGAATTTAATCTGTAAGGATTTTTCAATCCTTGCTGGCACGCCGCCGATTTATAATATTTTCCTTCGTAGGAAAAATAAGCCAACAATTTTTGGCACGCTCAGTGGGATTGCCAAGTGTAAGAAATGACAAACAATTTGGATTTCGCCATTCGAACTTGTCAATTTGAAATATTGGCGTGAAAGAAAATTTTGGATCTTCAAGAAGAGATCCATTTCTTGATGAAATAAAACTTTCATCCATTACAATATTATTTGGTGGAAGAAAAAGACACCATTTAATTGGAGAAATTCATCAACTTGATATGAAAATCGCCAATGGAATGATGAGTTATCAACTGTCACTACCAAGTCTTTAACTGAGGCTTTAATGGCCGGAATTGGTGAATTTTTTCAGAATTTTTTCATGGTTGAAAATAGCAAAAGTAAAGAGTTGATTTCATCAATGGCTCGGGGGTTCAAGAGTCCGTTTTTAAAGGCCAAATTATGAAATTAACATAATGAAAGAGCATGTTTTTTAGCCAAATTTTGCTAAGAATGATGTTTCATGCATGGCTCGGGGGGTCTCAAAACAATTTTTAGAGAGTCAAGTAATTAAAATAACATATCTATGGGTGATTTTCATAAGCCATTAATGGCTAACATGGAAAAACAACCCACTTTGCCAAATAATTTGAAAATCAATTCGGCAAAAGTCATGTTTTTAAAGCAACATGATCAAGATAATGAACAAGCCACTGTTCTGAATTCAAAATTTTTGACATTTTCCAAAGTGTCAAAAGTATGATTTTCATAGTCACACACTATACCATGACTTTTGTTTATCGAAATCCATTCTGGATTTGTGGATCACATCAAACGTTGACTTTGATGGAAGGCTAGCAAATAATATTTCGTTATTGAAAATATTTGGGCCAAAAATATGGTTGATCCATAAAACCATCATCATTTGGTTTTGTGGTTACCTTCGAAATATGTCCTAAGACACTTCGAAGCATGTTATTCATTGAAATATCGTTTTATAGCCATTAATGGCTTGTTAAAATGCCAAACTAATTTCATAGTAATCCAACTCTTTAGATTTTGATGAAGAGATGTTGTGAGCACTTTCGAAGGATGACTTTGATCTTTAGTAACATATGTGACTTTCGAATTGTGGTTTTGTTATCAATAAACACCTTCGAAATGTAACATGGGGCGAAAAAACTTTCGAAATGTGGATCTCTTTCAAATATATGTAAAATGGCAATTATTTAGTTGTCGAATAATGCCTATTTTTGGCATGATAAGTTGGTTCGAAGAACAACCGTTTTGGTGTCTTCGAAGAATTAATAATTGGTTCGAGCACAAAATTAATATTTTCATTAATTATGTATGAACCAGAACATACAAAATTTGAATAACCACAATGTTGGCCAAAGTTTCTTCGAAGGCCCTTTTGCCATAATTTTGTAAGCTTCGAAGCACTCCATCTTGCATTAATAGCTTCGAAGAAACAATAATGGTGGTTATGAACCTTCGAAGCTTTGCCGAATATTTCCAAGGATGTAATTTGTCCTTTGTCGGCACTTTCAACCTTCGAAAGATGATTTTGGTCCTTTATACCACCTTCGAAGCTTGTTACTAGTCCATAATAGTTAGTATTCGAGACATTTAGTCATAATTTATACTCATTCGAAGCACTTCATTGGTGCTATTACATCATTCGAAGCACTTTTTGATATTATTCGAAGCATTTTATTGCTTAGATTAATCATGTGTTTGGTTCGGCCCTTCAAAAATTCAAATAAACATCATTTTTAAGAGCCGCGGGGGGTAATGTTAGCACCATAAATCTGTAATTTTATTATTTATATAATTGCAGGGCACGTGGCATCCTCTTATTCATTTGGAAGTTAAAATAAGTTATAGAGATGATGGAGAATATGAAGGACAAAGTGGATGAGTGGAAGGACAACATGGCAAGACAAGAATGAAGATGGAAGAAATGGGTAGTTATTAAGTAGTTATTGCTGTATTTTTTCCTCTATAAATAGCCATTAATGGCTACATTGTAAAAGATCCAGAACTTAAAATCAAAGACAATTGATTTCAAATATTTCTTGTCAATTTTCCTTATCTTAGGAGTAGTTTAACATAGATTTATATTTCGAAGCATTTATTTTCAGCACTTTCATTTCGAAGCATTTCATGCACTTCCTTTTCGAGAAATCTCTCTTTACTCCTAAGATAAGGAAAATGACAAGAAATATTGAAATCAATTGTCTTTGATTATGAATTCTGGATCCTTTACCATGTGGCCATTAATGGCTATTTATAGAGGAAAAAATACAGCAATAACTACTTAGTAACTACCCATTTCTTCCATCTTCATTCTTGTCTTGCCATGTGTCCTTCCACTCATCCACTTTGTCTTCCCACTCATCCACTTTGTCCTTCATATTCTCCATTATCTCTATAACTTCTTTTAATTTCCAAATGAATAAGAGGATGCCACGTGTCTTGCAATTATATAATAATAAAATTGTAGATTTATGGTGCTAACATTACCCCCCGCGGCTCTTAAAAATGATGTTTATTTGAATTTTTGAAGGGCCGAACCAAACACATGATTAATCTAAGCAATAAAATGCTTCGAATAATATCAACAAAGTGCTTCGAATAATGTAATAGCACCAATGAAGTGCTTCGAATGAGTATGAAATTATGATTAAATGTCTCGAATGCTAACTATTATGGACTAGTAACAAGCTTCGAAGGTGGTATAAAGGACCAAAATCATCTTTCGAAGGTTGAAAGTGCGTAGAAAACTTGGAACCTTTTGAAGTAGGTTGATGTTGCTTGCACTTAGAATCATTCAGAACCTCATATTTTCAAGGCAAAGCCAATATTCAAACATGATTCACCTTAACTGTTACACATGCTAGCTATTATGGACTAGTAACAAGCTTCGAAGGTGGTATAAAGAACCAAAATCATCTTTCGAATGTTGAAAGTGCCGATAAAGGACAAATTACATCCTTACAAATATTCGGCAAAGCTTCGAAGGTTCATAACCACCATTATTGTTTCTTCGAAGCTATTAATGCAAGATGGAGTTCTTCGAAGCTTACAAAATTATGGCAAAAGGGCCTTCGAAGCAACTTTTGGCCAACATTGTGGTTATTCAAATTTTGTATGTTCTGGTTCATACATAATTAATGAAAATATTAATTTTGTGCTTCGAACCAATTATTAATTCTTCGAAGACACCAAAACGGTTGTTCTTCGAACCAACTTATCATGCCAAAAATAGGCATTATTCGACAACTAAATAATTGCCATTTTACATATATTTGAAGAGAGATCCACATTTCGAAAGTTTTTTCGCCCCATGTTACATTTCGAAGGTGTTTATTGATAACAAAACCACAATTCGAAAGTCACATATGTTACTAAAGGATCAAAGTCATCCTTCGAAAGTGCTCACAACATCTCTTCATACAAAATCTAAAGAGTTGGATTACTATGAAATTAGTTTGGCATTTTAACAAGCCATTAATGGCTATAAAACGATATTTCAATGAATAACATGCTTCGAAGTGTCTTAGGACATATTTCGAAGGTAACCATAAAACCAAATGATGATGGTTTTATGGATCAACCATATTTTTGGCCCAATATATTTCAATAACAAAATATTATTTGCTAGCCATTCCATCAAAGTCAACGTTTGATGTGATCCACAAATCCAGAATGGATTTCGAATAACAAAAGTCATGGTATAGTATGTGACTATGAAAATTCATACTTTTTGACACTTTGGAAAATGCCAAAAATTTTGAATTCATGAACAGTGGTTTGTTCATTATTCTTGATCATGTTTGCTTTAAAAACATGACTTTTGCCGAATTGATTTTCATAATTATTTGGCAAAGTGGGTTGTTTTTCCATGTTAGCCATTAATGGCTTATGAAAATCACCCATAGATATGTTATTTTAATTACTTGACTCTCTAAAAATTGGTTTTGAGACCCCCCGAGCCATGCATGAAACATCATTCTTAGCCAAATTTGGCTAAAAAACATGCTATTTCATTATGTTAATTTCATAATTTGGCCTTTTAAAAACGGACTCTTGAACCCTTCGAGCCATTGATGAAATTAACTCTTTGCTTTTGCTATTTTCAACCATGGAAAAATTCTGAAAAAATTCACCAATTCCGGCCATTAAAGCCTCAGTTAAAGACTTGGTAGTGAGAGTTGATAACTCTTCATTCCATTGGCAAATTTCCATATCAAGTTGATGAATTTCTCCAATTAAATGGTGTCTTTTTTCTTCCACCAAATAATATTGTAATGGATGAAAGTTTATTTCATCAAGAAAATGGATCTCTTCTTGAAGATCCAAAATTTTTCTTTCACGCCAATATATTTCAAATTGACAAGTTCGAATGGCGAAATCCAAATTGTTTGTCATTTCTTACACTTGGCAGTCCCACTGGGCGTGCCAAAAATTGTTGGCTTATTTTTCGCTTTCGAAGGTTAATCATAAATACGAGCGTGCCAGCAAGGATTGAAAAATCCTTACAAATTAAATTCAAGCCAATTATCAAGCGATTGCGTTGACGGTTCTTTTGCCTCAACAAAGACGACTTCAAAATTGCCAAAGTGTAGAGAAAAGAAAAATTAAAAGAACTTTTACAATGTAGCCATTAATGGCTATTTATAGAGGAAAAAATACAGCAATAACTACTTAGTAACTACCCATTTCTTCCATCTTCATTCTTGTCTTGCCATGTGTCCTTCCACTCATCCACTTTGTCCTTCATATTCTCCATCATCTCTATAACTTCTTTTAACTTCCAAATGAATAAGAGGATGCCACGTGTCCAGCAATTATATAAATAATAAAAATTGTAGATTTATGGTGCTAACACTTTTATAGCCAACACAAACCTAGCTTTAATAGAGTTAGGATCACTACTAATCTTGGACTCTTAGTAGGATTGAGATAAACTCTCTAAGAGTCTTATCTTTACCCAAACTGAAGTCCTCTCTCATTCTAGAACTCTTATCCCTTATCCGCTTATCCCGGATTCTGGTTTCTTCGCAGATAACCTCAGCTTAGCCGAAATCATCTCGGCATCATGACCAGGACACGTGGCACCACGGCTGGTACTTCGGTGACACCTCGGCCACGTGTCGTCATTCAAAATTTATGTCCCCACAACTGCCCCCTAGGTTCTATTACCTCGCATCCTGAGGTGATGGAACCTATATCATTCATTCGTTTAATCATGAGCCCGGTTTAACTTTAGCTTGTAAATTTTTTAAAATTTCAACAAATGTTAAACATGACCTCAGTTTAACTTCAGCTTGTAACTATTTTAAAATTTCAACAAATGTTAAACATGACATCGGTTTAACTTCAACTTGTAAATTTTCCTTAAAATTTCAACAAGTGTTAAACATGACCTCGGTTTAACTTCAACTTGTAAATTTTTAAAATTTCAACAAGTGTTAAACATGTCATCGGTTTAACTTCGACTTGTATATTTTTCTTAATATTTCAACAAGTGTTAAGCCAACCGTAGCTTGTAAATTCCAACTCTCAAGTATCATTCTCCAGCCCTCCTTGATTCTCCATGTCCAACCTCCCATGAAGGTCGCTGAGAATGCCCTTTTGCCCTGTCGTGTTGAGGGACTACAGGAACTGTGCTCTGTCCCCCTTTCTGGGCATCTTTCTTGGCCACTAGAATCGGCGTATCTTGTAAAGGGAACAGTGACTGCATGACGTTGTTCTGCATCATGAAATTGACAACCGTTTGCAGGTTCGCCAATTTGTTCGCCATTCCCTTCATTTCGTCGTCCCTCTGCAAGCATCTATCTTTCCATACTTGGAGGTCATCCTCGTTATAATACCCACTTCGGTCTGATTTCTTTGGCACGTCGCCCTCCTGGCCGACGTCATTTTCTCCGTGATTCTTATCACAAGTCTCTTCGTTGCAGTTGTCTTCTTTGACGTCAAGATCAATATGTTTCTCGCTTCCAGTAGGGGTGTCATCCCCAACCTTTTCTTTTTGTCCGTCATTGGCCATCTATTCTTCTTTCTTTCCCATAGACGGCACCAAATTGTGTGTGTCAATTTCCGACTACACTGCCAATCAAGCACTCAGCTGGAGAACACTAGCAGAATAGATTAAGCCCGAAACATGACCTCAGTTTAACTTCAACTTGTAAATTTTTTTCTTTAAAATTTCAACAAGTGTTAAACATGACCTCAGTTTAACTTCAACTTGTAAATTTTTTTCTTTAAAATTTCAACAAGTGTTAAACATGACCTCAGTTTAACTTCAACTTGTAAATTTTTTTCTTTAAAATTTCAACAAGTGTTAAACCGATCTTGGCTTGAAAATTCCAACTCCCAAGCATCATTCTCCATGCCCGACCTCCGTGAAGGCTGGTGAGAATGCCCCTTTGCCCTGTCGTGCTGAGGGATTGCATAAACTGTGTTCTGCCCCCTTTTTGGGCATCTTTCTTGGCCGCTGGAATCGGCGTATCTTGTAAAGGGAACGGTGACTGCATGACGTTGTTCTGCATCATGAAATTAACGACCGTTTGTAGCTTTGCCAATTTGTTCGCCATTCCCTTCATTTCGTCGTCCCTCCGCAGGCATCTATCTTTCCATACTTGGAGGTCATCCTCGTTATAATACCCACTTCGGTCTGATTTCTTTGGCACGTCGCCCTCCTGGCCGACGTCATTTTCTCCGTGATTCTTATCACAAGTCTCTTCGTTGCAGTTGTCTTCTTTGACATCAAGATCAATATGTTTCTCGCTTCCAGTAGGGGTGTCGTCCCCAACCTTTTCTTTTTGTCCGTCATTGGCCATCTATTCTTCTTTATTTCCCATAGACGGCACCAAATTGTGTGTGTCAATTTTCGACTACACTGCCAATCAAGCACTCAGCTAGAGAACACTAGCAGAATAGATTAAGCCCGAACGACCTGTCACAAAAAGAAGAGATTCCGACGGTGGTTCGTCCATTCGGGGGCACTCTGACGATCAAGTCAGTTATCTCTCAAAGATAGCAAAAGTGCTTAACTCACTATTCAGAGCATAAAAAGCATACCTTAGACCCATGAGGGTGCCTTTCTTTTATAGCCAACACAAACCTAGTCCCAATAGAAGCTTAGTTTCAATGGAGTTAGGATTACTGCTAATCTTGGACTCCCAGTAGGATTGGGATAAACTCTCTAAGAGTCTTATCTTTGCCCAAACTGAAGTCCTCTCTCATTCTAGGACTCTTGTCCCTTATCCGCTTATCCTGGATTCCGGTTTCTTCGCAGATAACCTCGGCCTAGCCGACATCATCTCGGCATCATGACCAGGACACGTGGCACCCCAGCTGGCACGTCGGTGACACCTCAGCCACGTGTCGTCATTCAAAATTTATGTCCCCACAATTTGTTTTATGGCTTTTCATTTGTTAGAAATGTCACATACACAATGGGACTGTTTGGTGTAACTTATCTGAGCTGCTTATAAGTTATTTTTTATTCTGAGAGTCTGTCTCAAATTGTTTGGTGTAACTTCTACTTACAACTTATTAAATAGAAATATCTTACATAAGTTGAAAAAAAAATTAATTTTTGGAAAGTTAGAAGATGAATGATTTTGGATAATGCCTTCTTATCATTAACTTTTAATTTACAATGAATTATACCAAACATAATTAATATCACATGATATTCCAAAAGTATTTAATGATTTTTCCTAATTAAGTTATATTTATATAAAGGTCAATTGATTAGAGGGAGATTAAAAAGGCACAGGCATAATCCATTAGATTTTATTTGGATCAAATTATAGTAATTGGATAAGCTTTAATGGGGGTCACTTTCTTGGCATTATTTGTGTTTGTTTGGTTTGGTCTTTAATTCATTTATACTTTTCCTGTAGCGTAGAGCAGCCTTGGGACAGCATCCCGGGGCTTGCTACAGACAGCAGAAACCAGTTAAGTAATTTCATCAAATTTGTCTTTTTCTTAAATATATATATATATATATATATATAAAAGAAAAAAAAGGAAAAAGTTATATCTCTGGTTAGAAATAATTTTAAAAATAGAAAATTAGTGAAAAATGCACTCTAACAATTGTCTAAGCATTAGGTCCAGTGGTTTTTTTAGGGGATTTTTTTTTAGGGTCCCTGGTATTAAGATTTTATAACATAAAGAACATTCAATATTTTTATAATGTCTAAGATCTCTCAACATCGATTCAGAGAAAATTCGACCAAATTTCTCTAGACTTCCCACTCTCTAGAGAAATTCTCTTCAAAGAAATTCTGGACTTCCTAAAGAATTTCTCTTCAAGAAATATGAGAATTGGATATAGCTTAGATTGAAAAAGATGAAGTGAATTTCTCTGAAATCACTCTTTCAAAACCCACCACCACCATCGCCACCCTCATCTTCATCTCTCTCCTCTGGCTTTCCAGAGAAATTCTCTGGATTTCAGTGAAAATTATGAAATTGAGGTCGATTCAGAAGCGAGCCCCACACAAAAATTAATTACTTGCCTCTAATTATCAAAATTGGATAGAGTTTAGATTGAAAAAGATGAAGTGAATTTCTCTGGAACCCACTCCTTTAAAACCCACCACCACCACCACCACCACAATCCTATTCTTCATCTCTCTCCTTTGGCTTTCTAGAGAAATTCTTTGGAAATTCAAAAAAACTCTCTGAATTTCAGAAAAAATTATGAAATTGAGATCGATTTAGAAACGAACCCCACACAAAAATTAATTACTTGCTCCCAATTTTCAAAATTGGATAGAGCTTAGATTAAAAAAGATGAAGTGAATTTCTCTGGAATTCATTTCTTCAAAACCCACCACCACCACCACCACCACCACCACCACTCTCATCTTTATCTCTCTCTTTTGGCTTTCCAGAGAAATTCTCTGAAAATCCAGAGAAAAGGACACCCAAATTAGCAACAACAACACCCAAATTATGAATCCAAAAGATGAATATGAATATACATACATATATAAATCATTATCGCCATGAACCTGGTAATGATGATAGATATACAAATCACTCAAATTAGCAACACACAGATTATACATACATATATATATATATATACACGAAATATGAAGTTCAAATAATTAATATAAGAAGAGAAGACGAATACCAGAGCTATCCGTAAACGAATGGTTAAGAATGGACGGTTAAGATCGGAGAGAGTGTGAATACCATCGGTACACCATAGTCAAATTCAAAGGCTTTCAAAAAAAAGATAACAAAATTCACCAACTTCTTTAGTCTTAATTAAGGCATATCTTTAGTACCAAAGATCTAGATTGGAGCTCAACTAAGTCATATATATATTTGATCTCAAGAGGTTCTTGGTAAGGTATCTCAAACTCATCTCCTCCCACTATAACAAGAGAAGCATCACCACTACCATCACCATCGCCGAGGTCGATCCGTATCTCGATCTGCCCGAGCCTCTCAGTGGGCAAGCCAAAAGTGAGCTTGTGGTAGTTCCTTTGGTATTTAAAGCCATTAGAATTTTCTGTCAAAGGTGGTGCTAGGGTTTTGAGAGAGAAGATGAAGAAGAGGGAAAGTGAGGAAGAGAGAGAAAAGAGATCAATGACATAAGAATGAGAGAAGCACGATGGCGACAAATGGTGGCTAATAGCGATAGCAGATCGGATAACGACGATAAATGAAGAAAAAGAGAGAGGGAGAGAAATGAGGTTTGATTTGAGGAAATCAAAATTTTCTATGATATACGGGTGTTGGGGATGAGGAACTTTAGACATCACAAAATAATATTGTGAACCTTTTCCATTACTAAAAATGGGATAGGGACCTTGACTAATTTTCTCTTTTTTCTTTTTTTTTTTTATTGGCAAGAAGTCCACACTTTTTTTTTAATCTATTAGACTTTTCGTTGACTATTTGTTCAAATTTATATCTATTTGTTCAAAATTTTTATCTATCTGTTGAAATTTTTTTATCTATCTGTTTAATTTTTTTGTCCATCTGTTCAAATTTGTCCGTGCAAATTTCTTATCTGTCCAAATTGTATCTATGCAAAATTTCTCTGTCCAAATTTTGCCTATCCAATTTTTTATCTGTACAAATTTTCTATCCAAATTTTATTTGTATGAATTTTCGTTTGTATAATTTTTATCTGTACAAAAGCATTCACAATCCGACAAGAAATAGAACCTCATATTTTCACAATTTGATAGTAGAGAATTTTCATTTGTGGAATGAAGTTGATACAATAACTACCAACTAAGCAAAACAATTCATATCATAAATCCTACCTACCATATGAATCCTAAATCTACTAAAATTCATTGCAGCAAGTGAATTTCGTATAGAACGAATGAACTATCAAGAAAAATCCTTCATCAACATCATTTAACTGTCTTCGTTGATCTTAGAAGAGGCAGTGCCTGCCTTTCGACATTTTTACCAGCAACCTTGTTTAGAACACGAGAACACAGAGACCGGAGAGAAATTAAAGGTCTGAAGATAGATCAACGACGAATTAGAGTAGACTGAGCTCGAATTTGTTCCAGAAAACCAAATGGTGAATCCTAGAAGAGGAGTGAGAGATTGTCGTAGAAGTTAGCAGAAGAGTATAGAAAGAGAGTGACAGAAGTACCTTATCAGAGTCCATTTTGTCCATTTTCGGTGGTCAGAAAGAGATCGTTAGAGATAGAAGATCGGTGGCATAAAGAATTACCTTAGATGTGTTTCAAATCTTAGATCGTCGGAGATAGAAAGGACGAGATGAAGAGAGAAAGAACAGGGTTGGGTTTGGTTTTGTCCCGATTCGACCGTGTATACTCTCTCTCTCTCTCTCTATATATATATATATATATATAAAGGTGGGTATTGTGGTCATTTTGCGTGAAGTTGTCCTTATGGACATAATGTTTCAACGCCTGAACTTTTAGGCAAAGAAAATCCAAAAATGGATTTATCACCTAGGTACCCTTTTTTAAAAAGGTTGTCATTAGATTTGTCTTTAAAATTAAAACTTGTTAAGGTGAATTTCATTTTTTTCTCTTAAGCTATTGTCATTTTCTACTTTATCTCTAAATTGGCAATTTCGTCTATTTACTCTTAATTTTATTTATTTATTAATTTCAACTCATATAGTCCAATTGGAAATAATTTGTCCAAATCAGTAATGTTGGAAATCCAACTTAAGAGGCAAAAAAGTAATTTTATAATATGGATCTGGATAACTTAAATCATATGGCCAAACCTTCTTCGCCATTCATATACTATATTAGACAACTTAAAACCTACAACCAAACACCGATTTTATTTTTCACCCTCAATTCAAAATAGTGAATAAAAAATAAATGTTTGGTTGTATGATTTAAATTGCTCAAATTTAGACCATCATCTCCAATTGTATCACATTAGCTAAGATTAGAACTTTAGAGATTAAATAGATTGATGAAATAGAAGAAATAGTGATAATTTAAGGGGATAAGAGTGAAATCTATACTATACTAGTGTTGGCTTATTTTTCCTACGAAGGAAAATATTATAAATGCGAGCGT
The DNA here is from genome assembly GCF_004153795.1 of Camellia sinensis. Classification (NCBI taxonomy): domain Eukaryota; kingdom Viridiplantae; phylum Streptophyta; class Magnoliopsida; order Ericales; family Theaceae; genus Camellia; species Camellia sinensis. Next base: position 589,870 of record NW_021024768.1, on the reverse strand, counting down.
GCCAGCAAGGATTGAAAAATCCTTACAGATTAAATTCAAGCCAATTATCAAGCGATTGTGTTGACGGTTCTTTTGCCTCAACAAAGAGGACTTCAAAATTGCCAAAGTGTAGAGAAAAGAAAAATTAAAAGAAGAAAGGGAGATGGAGAAAGACGATTGAGTGAACAATCAAAGTAATAATTACTTACCTCTACTCCTATTCTTCGAAAAGGAAGTGCATGAAATGCTTCGAAATGAAAGTGCTGAAAATAAATGCTTCGAAATATAAATCTATGTTAAACTACTCCTAAGATAAGGAAAATGACAAGAAATATTGAAATCAAATGTCTTTGATTATCAGTCCTGGATCCTTACAATGTAGCCATTAATGGCTATTTATAGAAGAAAAAATACAGCAATAACTACTTAGTAACTACCCATTTCTTCCATCTTCATTTTTGTCTTGCCATGTGTCCTTCCACTCATCCACTTTGTCCTTCATATTCTCCATCATCTCTATAACTTCTTTTAACTTCCAAATGAATAAGAGGATGCCACGTGCCCTGCAATTATATAAATAATAAAAATTACAGATTTATGGTACTAACATTACCCCCCGCGGTTCTTAAAAATGATGTTTATTTGAATTTTTGAAGGGCCGAACCAAGCACATGACTAACCTAAGCAGCAAAGTGCTTCGAATGATGTAACAACACCAATAAAGCGCTTCGAATGAGTATGAAATTATGACAAGATGACTCGAATTATTACTAGTAACAAGCTTCGAAGGTGGTAAAAAGACACAAAAATCAATCTTTCGAAGGTTGAAAGTGCGACAAAGGACAAATTAACATCCTTGAATATTCGGCAAAGCTTCGAAGTCTATAACCACTCATTATTGTTTTCGAAGCTATAATGCAGATGGAGTGCTCCGAAGCTTACAAAATTATGGCAAAAGGCTTCGAAGCAACTTTTGGCCAACATTGTGGTTATTCAATTTTGTATTTCTGGTTTATACATAATTAATGAAAATATTAATTTTGTGCTTCGACCAATTATTAAATTCTTCAAGACCCAAAACGGTTGTTCTTCGACAACTTATCATGCCAAAAATAGGCATTATTCGCAACTAAATAATTGCATTTTACATATATTTGAAGAGAGATCCACATTTCGAAAGTTTTTCGCCCATGTTACATTTCGAAGGTGTTATGATAACAAACCACAATTCGAAAGTCACATATTTACTAGGATAAAGTCGTCCTTCGAAAGTGCTCACGACATCTTTCATACAAAATCTAAAAGTTGGATTACTATGAAATTAGTTTGCATTTTAACAAGCCATTAATGGTATAAAACGATATTTCAATGAATAACATGCTTGAAGTGTCTTAGGACATATCGATAGTAACCATAAAACCAAATGATGATGTTTTATGATCAACCATATTTTTGGCCAATACTATTTTCAATAAAAAATATTATTTGCTAGCATTCCATCAAAGTCAACGTTTGATGTGATCCACAAATCAGAATGGATTCGATAAACAAAGTCATGGTATAGTATGTGACTATGAAAATTCATACTTTTTGACACTTTGGAAAATGTCAAAAATTTGAATTCATGAACAGTGGTTGTTATTCATTCTTTGATCATGTTTGCTTTTAAAACATGACTTTTGCCGAATTGATTTTCTAATATTGCAAAGTGGGTGTTTTTCCATGTTAGCCATTAATGGCTTATGAAACTCATAGATATGTATTTAATTACTTGAACTCTCTAAAAATTGTTTTGAGAGAACCCAGAGCCATGGCATGAAACATCATTCTTAGCCAATTTGCTAAAAACATGCTATTATTATGTTAATTTATAATTTGGCTTTTAAAAACGGCTCTTGAACCCTTCGAGCCCATTGATGAAATTATACTCTTTGCTTTGCTATTTTCAAACATGGAAAAATTCTGAAAAAAATTCACAATTCGCATTAAAGCTCAGTTAAAGACTGGTATGAGAGTTGATACTTCATTCCTTGGCAATTTCCATATCAGTTGATGAATTTCTCCAATTAATGGTGTCTTTTTCTTTCCACATAATATTGTATGGATGAAAGTTTATTCATCAAGAAAATGGATCTCTTCTGAAGATCAAAATTTTTCTTTCACGCAATTATTTCAATTGACAAGTTGAATGGCAAATCCAAATTGTTTGTTCATTCTTCACCTTGCAGTCCCACTGGCGTGCCAAAAATTGTTGGCTATTTTTCCTACGAGGAAATATTTATAAATGCGAGGTGTGCAGAAAGGATTAAAAAATCTTAACAGATTAAATTCAAGCAATTATCAAGCGATTGTGTTGACGGTCTTTGCCTCAACAAAGAGGACTTCAAAATTGCCAAAGTGTAAGAAAAGAAAAATTAAAGAAGAAAGGGAGATGGAAAAAGGCGATTGAGTGAACAATCAAAGTAATAATTACTTACTCTACTCCTATGCTTCAAAAGAAGTGCATGAAATGCTTCGAAGAGTGAAATGCTGAAAATATGTGTTATCGAATTAATCTATGTTAAACTACTCCTAAGATAAGGAAAATGACAAGAAATATTGAAATCAATTGTCTTTGATTTATGTTCTCCCATTACAATGTAGCCATTAATGGCTATTTATAGAGAAAAAAATACAGCAATAACTACTTAGTAACTACCCATTTCTCCCATCTTCATTCTTGTCTTGCCATGTGTCCTTCCACTCATCCACTTTGTTCTTCATATTCTCTACCATCTCTATAACTTCTTTTAACTTCCAAATGAATAAGAGGATGCCACATGTCCTGCAATTATATAAATAATAAAAATTGCAGATTTTTGGTGCTAACAACTATATATATAACCAAATGTAGTTGTATTGGCAAAAGTCTCCAAATATTTATTATTAAATTCTCAAAATTTTAAAACTCTCTCTTTCTTACGTGGCAACCCTTTTTGATTGTTTTTCATGTTTTCTATTTTCCTCCATTTTTTATTTGTTTGATTAATTAAAAGGAAAATTAATTTCATGGTTTATGGATAAAGATTTGAATTTCAAAATTCCTCCATATAGATAAACATATAAAAATTAATAAATAATTTATGAAAATTAATTTCATGGTCTACAGATAAAGATAAAAATTAAATAACTAATTTTAAAAAATTAATTTCACAACTTATAGATAATTTAAAATTTCTTCCCAAAAATGAATTTATAAAAATTGATAAATTACTTATAAAAATTAATTTTATGACCTACAGATGAAGGTTAATAAATTGATTTTAAAAAAATGAAGTTACTCCTTTTCTTTGCCCTTCATTTTTTAGTAGTTGTATTGGAAAAAGTCACCAAATATTCATTATTAAATTCTCATAATTTTAAAACTTTCTCTTTTCTACACGACAACCCTATTTGTTTGATTAATTAAAATGAAAATTAATTTTATGGTTTATGGATAAAGATTTGAATTTCAAAATTCCTCCATATGGATAAACATATAAAAATTGATAAATAATTTATGAAAATTAATTTCATGGTCTACAAATAAAGATAAAAATTAAATAATTAATTTAAAAAAAATTAATTTCACAACCTATAGATAATTTAAAATTTCAATCAAATGTAGTTGTATTGGCAAAAGTCTCCAAATATTCATTATTAAATTCTCATAATTTTAAAACTCTCTCTTTCCTATGTGCAACCCTCTTTGATTGTCTTTCATATTTTCTATTTTCCTCTATTTTCTATTTGTTTGATTAATTAAAATGAAAATTAATTTCATGGCTTATGGATAAATATTTGAATTTCAAAATTCCTCCATATAGATAAACATATAAAAACTGATAAATAATTTATGAAAATTAATTTCATGGTCTACAGATAAAAATAAAAATTAAATAATTAATTTAAAAAAATTAATTTCACAACCTACAGATAATTTAAAATTTCAACCAAATGTAGTTGTATTGGCAAAAGTCTCCAAATATTCATTATTAAATTCTCATAATTTTAAAAATCTCTATTTCCTACGTGGCAACCCTTTTTGATTGCCTTTCATGTTTTCTATTTTCCTCCATTTTCTATTTGTTTGATTAATTAAAATGAAAATTAATTTCATAGTTTATGGATAAAGATTTGAATTTCAAAGTTCCTCCATATAGATAAACATATAAAAATTAATAAGGTGCCGTTTGGTAATACTTACGTTTTTAATTTTCTGTTTATATTTACAAAAATTTTAAAAATTTAAATAAAAATTTGTTTGGTAAAATTTTATTCCTCCATATAGATAAACATATAAAAACTGATAAATAATTTATGAAAACTAATTTCATGGTATACAGATAAAGATAAAAATTAAATACTTAATTTCATTATAAATAAACATATAAAAAAATCTTAAATAATTTATGGAAATTTATTTCATGACATTTAGATAAAGATAAAAATTTTAAACATTATTTGAAAAATAATAATTTCATGACTTATAGATAAATAAACATATAAGAATTGATAAATAATTTATAAAAATTAATTCCATGGCCTACAGATAAAGATAAAGATTAACTAATTGATTTACTAAAAAAATTAAAATAATAAAATTTAGATAAATATATGATTTGTTAATCCATATCTATCAAAAACATATCTATCTAAATCTTTATGTTGGTTTACTTATATTTTTTTTCTCCTTTTATCACATATTATCTTTTTTTATTTTGAATTTTTTATCTTGTGAAATACTCTTATCTATAACTTCTTATCTCCTCTTAACCTAATTCTCATAATTTTTATTATTTGTTATTATCTACCAAGTGATAAAGATATATATAAAAAAAAGAATGGTTGGCTATGAATAAAAAGTGTATTAATAATTAAATAATGAAAGCTGTATGGGAGAAGGCAATACAAAAATCTCACAAAATTATTTTCCGTCACTATATTTATCTAAGGTAATAATTTGATATTCTTTCTTTTAATTTTTAAAAATAGTTTACATTAGATCATTGCTATGTGTTTTTTCTTTTTCTTTCTTTTTATTTTTTTTATAAGATTGTCATTTGTTATAGTATTTTTTCAATCTCCTCTCTAAATTTTCTCTTTGAAATTTCTATTTTTTTAATAATAAAGTTTAGAACTAATTTCTTATCAAATTTGTTTTCTTGGTGCTTATTTTCTCTTTTTATTTTGGTTTACTTATATTTTTTTCTCCTTTTATCACATATTATCTTTTTTTTATTTTGAATTTTTTATCTTGTGAAATACACTTATCTATAACTTCTTATCTCCTCTTAACCTAATCCTCATAATTTTTATTATTTGTTATTATCTACCAAGTGATAAAGATATATATAAAAAAAGAATGGTTTGCTACCAAGTAAACAATGTGCATATGTAAAAGCAGTAACACCAACCAACGTGCATTTAATTTGCATCATTATTTCCGCCCAAACGAAATTCAACTATTGCGACTGTCCACTAGCAAACTCTCATAAATGCCCCCATTTTCCTCTACTTAAAAGAATACATTATATTATCTGAACAGAATGAACAACTATAATCAAATAAAACACCCATTTAAAAAAATTAATTTCACAACTTATAGATAATTTAAAATTTCTTCCCGTAAATGAACTTATAAAAATTGATAAATAATTTATAAAAACTAATTTCATGACCTACAGATAAAGGTTAAAAAATTGATTTAAAAAAATAAAAGATAAACTTATAAAATTTCATAAATAATTTATGAAAAATTATTTCATGACCTAGAGATAAAGAAAAAAATTAAAACAATTATTTAAAAAAATTAATTTCATGACTTATAGATAAATAAACATATAAAAATTGATAAATAATTCATAAAAAATAATTTCGTGGCCTATAGATAAAGATAAAGATTAAATAATTGATTTACAAAAAATTAAAATAATAAAATTTAAATAAAGATATGATTTGTTAATCTTTATCTATGAAAAACATATCTATCTAAATCTTTGTTTTGATTTGCTTATATTTTTTTTTCTCCTTCTGTCACATATTATTCTTTTTTTATTTTGAATCTATACTAAATGTAGTGGAGTAACGATAGATGGAAGTGTCAGGGGACAGGGTAGGCCTAGATTAACGTTGACTAGCGTTATAAATAGAGATATGAATCTACTTAATTTGACTAATGAAATGGCCTTTGATAGGGCTGCGTGGAGAAGAAGGATTCATGTCGCCGACCCCATTTGATGGGACTTAAGGCTTGGTTTGGTTTGGTTTGGTTTTGGTACTAAATGTAGTGGAGTATGAGAATTTTTCAAAATCTTAATACTAAATTCTTATGGATTCTCTCTCCTATGTGTCACTTCTCAAGTCTCCCCTCCCACTTTTCCTAATTTTTAACCATTTGTCAATTATCTAAATCGCAAAAGCCAAAAGGATTATACATATTTTAAAAAAAATGATAAATATTTAAATATGAACAACAAAGAGGTAGAGATAAAAATATAAAAAGTAAAATAAATTAAAAAGATAACTATTCAAATTTCAACCACACAATAATATAAAGAGTCAAATAAAAAAAAATAGAGATGAAGAAATATACAAAAATAAAAATATAACTATTTAGATTTGAACTACAAAATGAAAATTCAAATAAAAAACAACAAAATATTTAAATAAAAATATTAAGATTGGGATATAAATATCCCAAAAAAAAAGATAATTTTTTTAACGATCTATATTTATCTTTTGTTAGTTTGTTATAGAATTTTCATATATTTCAACTTAATCTTTTTAAAGTTTATCTTCAAGTTGAGCTTAATATTTATCTTTTAAAACCATCAATTAATTATCCATACAAATTTTAAATATGATAGAATTCCATATATATATATATATATATTGTTTAAGCATAATCTTTTCAATATAAAAATAAGTTCCTACAAAAGAAACCATGAACAGAAGATTGGGAGGAAAACAATCAACATTGAGTCATTTCTGATCCCTTTCGGTGCCTAAAAATCTTAAATATTTGCTTTACATTTGAATTGTGTACTTGCATGAGTTTTTGCATTTGTGAGAAAGTGAGTTTATGTAAATGGATATTATTATTTTATTTTTAATTTTTTTTCTTACAATCTGTATTTTTCCTTATTTCTTTCTTTTTGTTAATAATGTGTCATTTAATTGAGATTTTTTTTAAAATATATTTATAAAAGCGCTACTGCTATCAATTTGTAACTCTCTCACTTATTGATTATTTGTGTTTAATTTTTTTTGGTGCAGATGCTAGATTGAAAATGAAGAACACATCAAAATTTATTAGATATAGGTTTATACTTTAAATGTATTCATCAGTTGATTTTTTATTATTGATTATCCTGTTAAAATAACTTATGATTAAATTTATTTTTAGGAACTTATTTCCTTTGAAAACTAAACCACTAATTTTTTCTTATTTTATTTTATTTTATTTTGATTTTTATTTAGATTCAGAGTTTGGGCAAATGGAAAATATCTCATATTTAAAATGTTAATTTTTTTTTAATAATTTAAATATTTATATTCTTTATGTTTGTCAATTCAAGTTTAACGCACTTAATGCATTTCCAAACTTTTTTTTTTTTTTTTAATCATTCCAAACCATTTGTGTTTAATGAATCAATATAACCAAAAAAACAAATAGAATGCAAAAAAAATTTAACCATTAACTGAATATAATGGGAATTAAAATTAATTTTATTTTAATTTATTATATTATATCTACTATTGATTAAACAAAATTAGTGTTACTTTTATTTAATATATTAGTTATTGTGATTAATTATAATATGCCTTTGTTACTCTATTTTTGGTTGTCTGAAATAATTCTTAGATAAATTAGCTATTATATATGTTATGACTTACTTAATGTGTGATAGTTTTTTAAAATTTGTAATAATGTGAAATATTTAATATTTTTAATAATGTGATATAAGATTTATATACACAAACTAAATAAAAATATTAAGAAATACAATTAAATAACAAATTTTTTTTAGTGATTATTGACTTTTTAAAATCCCGTGCATCGCACGGGTGACCACTAGTTAAGTCTTTGATGCTATCGTTTTTGTTTTTATTTTTATTTTTATTCAAGGATAAATCTAATATAATTATGTGTTTATGGTTATAAGATCAATATAATGATTTTCACACAAGAGTTTACAAAATGAACTGGTGATAGGTACACGAGCATGTTATTTGACATCCAACTTAAAAGTCTATTCTTTGATTTTTTGGCTTATCTTAAAAGAATATATATTTATTTTTTATTTTTACACTTTGATGTGTGAAGAATGAGAAAATAATTTTTAATTGTTTGGTGTGCACCCTTAAAATGGGACATACTTCAAAAAATATTATGTGACTTTGCTATATCGGTCTGTGGTAAAATTATGAATATGTGAATCTATATTGTCCACCCCTAAATTGAAACTTAAAAGCTATTTTAGTTATATTATAAACGTTATGATGTAAATTTTACGAATCATTTCTGCTAAGAAATATCAAAAACCATTTTAATGAGTAAAGTATGATATATTTTGATGTTTATAATGAAATATTATAATTATAGAATTCTATAGTATACACTCCCAAAAAAAAACCGTGTATTATATGCCCTCGTTATGATTTTTATGATTTTTTATTTTCTTATTATGACCAATTGTAGTTTTAATTATAATTTGATTATGACTCTTGTAGTGTTAGGTATGACTCACTGGGATTTTAGTTATTATGACATTAGTTTAGTTATAATTCAAAATATCATTATTATACCTTATGGGATTTTAGTTATTATAACTATAGCTTCTCTCCAGTCAACCATTGGACTGGAGAGGTATTGTTGGGCCTTGTAGACCTACTTTTGGATTTTATTTTGAAAATTCGAACCGTTCATGTTTTAAGGTTCGTCGTGTACATCATCCTTGTAAAAAATCAAGTCGATTGGATAATTGCAACCATGTGTTTACATCAGTTTTGTATGAAAATAAATTGACAGTGAAAAAATAAATGGTTTATACAAAATTGATCCGAACACGTAATTTAAGTTATTCGATCGACTTATTTTTTGCAAAAATGATATACTCGATGAATCCTAAAATGTGAATGGTTCGATTTATCGAAATGAGACTAAAAATGGGCCCACTAGACCAGACTGGTTGGTCCAGTTTGATTACGGATTAGAGACAGTCCAAGCCCATTCAGTTATGCCTGAATAGGATTTAGTTATAACATTTGTAGTAAGACCACAAATATCAAAACTTGCATTTTGTACATCATTACCCACTATAATTATATTATGGGTAAATTATACTTACACCTCTTGAGATTTGGTTTTAATACATATCACCCCTAACGTTTGGGAAATTACACTGACCCCTTATCATTATAATTATTTAGACGGAGTTAACGTTGATATCAAAAAGATATTGAATTCATACTATCTTTTCTTGCTTTGCTATACTTCTTCTTCTTCTTTTATATATATATATATATATTTTTTTTTTTTACTTTTTATTTATTTATTTATTTATTTATTTTCCCCAATGTAATTTCCTCAGTTTTTCTACTAAGAGTTCTTACATTTTATATAAGTAAAGGTTTGTGAAATGAGACTATTAACCATAGGAGTTAGAATATAATTTCCCAAACGTCAAAAAATGATATGTATTGATGTGAGTGTAATTTACCCTTATATTATATATTGTGGCGGACTGTGCAACATATCATGAGGCCTCTTTTAGTAACCCAAAAAAAAAGCCATATCTTTTTTTTAAATTTTTTTTGTCTTTAGTAAATTTAAAAAAAAAATTATGTCAAAATTTTTATTTTTCCGGTCCATCTTGTCTAGACAAATCTAAAAAATATATTTTTTTGAAAAAATTTCAAAAAACAATTGAAATAGCGAAAATAAGCTAGAAAAAGATTGTTTATTTTTGTCTCTCCTAAATTTTTTTTTTGGAATTTGTAAAAAAATTTATAAATTTTTGGTTCATCTTGTCAAGCTGAATCTAAAAACTTAAACTTTTTATAAAAAAATCACTAAAAACAAATATAAGCAAAAACAAAAATAAGGATTCCGATAAAATTAGGTCATGTAGAAACTTCAAATTTTTTTATAAACTTTTTGAAGAAGTAAGCAGAAAATTAAGTCAAAATTTTTTTTTTCTTTTCCTCTTGAGATCCCATTATTGTAAGTGACTGTAGAATCTCAGGTTTGACTATTGTAGATTTGTTACTTTTGGAAGGATTCCAATAAAATTGATGCCCTCTGATTCCCATCAAGATATGAAGGGAAAAGAAATCATCTGAGTTATTTTTTCTTTTCTATGACGTACGTAATTAATGGATGACAATTTGAGATCAAGTTAAGATTTTATTCCAATTGAACTGAATGTAGTACTAGAAGACTGAGGTCAAGTTTGGAAAGACTAAATAAGTGTATTTTTTGATTTTTTTTGTATTATGTGTAGAAAAAGTAGAGAGGAGATGTTGATTGATGTGACCCAAAAAAGATAAAAAGATGAAATAAGTACACTTTTTTAGGTTAGCCAAATTTGACCTAAATATCTTGCTGTGATAAAAAAAAGTTAAAATTATAAATTCCTTTGAGTTTTATTAAAAATATAGAATCCCTCTTTACATATGAGAAATTACATCCAATCCTTTGACATTTTCAATTGCATAACAAATTATCGTCTTTCATTAATCAACCGTTAAGTCAAACATACAGAATGTATAAAGTAAGCTACAACCTTTTTTTTTTTATTTATTTAAAAATATTTATATTAACCTTTATGAAGTTAAATACTTTATTTATTTATTTTCTTTTTCATATCACACATTCTTCATTCATCATTTTCTCAACCGTCGCAAACCAATCTCTAGGGGTGTAAATCTGACCTGGCCCGGCCCAACCCATGTTGGACCTCGCAAGCTTCCATCAAAATTCGGACCGAGTCAGGCCACGGGCCAAAAAAATAAGGCCCAGGCTCAGGGGGTATTCGGGCCTTGGATGGGCCTAGGCCGGGCCTTGGCCCAGGCTTGGGCAGACTTGACTTTTTTTTTATTATTTTTTTATTTTTTCTATCAAAATTTTATTATTTTTCACTAAAAACGACATTACGCTTCGGTATGGGCCCACTCAAACAGGTCACGGGTTGGCCCAGGCGGGTCGGGCTCACAAATCGAGCCGACTTCAAAATGATGGCCCAAGCCCAAGCGCCTAGGGGCTTGGGCTGGGCTCGGGCCTAAACGGACCGGGGCCACCCCATGCTATGGACCATTTTTACACTCCTACCAATCTCTCACTCTTAATGTACTACGGTCACTATTATCTATAACCATTTGGTGTGTTGCCAATTATGAGGATTGGGAAATATTGTGGTGGTGTAGCGAAATAGATTTGGCGATGGATCGATGGAAATGAGAGTAGTATGATAATTTCATTTTGATATTAGAGGGTATTAATTTGAGTATTTTTTATTAGGTTAATTGCAGTTAAAATTCTGATAAGGGAGAACTAATAATTTTTAGAACATGAGTGGGGAATTTATATTTTGACAAACATTAAATGGTGCATTTGTAATTTATATTAAATATAATACAACTTTCTTAAACTAATAAATAAATAAAAGGAAAAAAAAAAAAAAGAATATGTTTCACCATCAAGGGAAATTTAATAAAAAATTCCTTAACATAATTGTATAGTGTTAAAAGAACAAATAAATATTTCCTAATGCATAAAGTCCTTCAAAATTTATTTATCATGGATTATAAAATAATAATAAAAACACGTCTTTTTATTTTAGATAGTTTTGCCCTTTTATCTTTCATACTCTCTCTCTCTCTCTCTCTCTCTCTCTCTCTCTCTCTCTCTCTCTCTATGTCACAAATTTAACAATAAATTTAATTAATTAAAAATAATAAATTAAAAAAATTATGGCCTTATAAATTAAATTTTTAATGTTGTTAAAAAATTAAATTTACAATTAAATAAAAATATTTTTTTAGTGTGTTAATTTTAACATTATATCCTAAATAAAAAATATAATTATAAATAAGTTATTTAAAAATAAATAATTATAAAATTATGGCCTATAAATTAAATTTTTTTGTGTTGGTTAGAAAATTTAATTATTAATTAAATAAAATATTTTTTATTTCATTAATTAAATTATATATTAAATAAAAAATATTAAATTATAATTATAAATTTATTAATTGAAAAATAATAAAATTAAAAAATATGGCCTTATAAATTAATTTTTTTTAGTGTTGTTAAAATTATAAATATTAAATTATAGATAACAAATTTAAAATTATATATTAAATAAAAATTATTAAAAATTACAAGGGTAAATAGTCTTTCTTGAACATTATCTTTATCCAGTCCACCTAACCAAACATTGGATTCACTTAGAAATAGTCCAAATTCCAAAATCAAAAACTAATTCCCATGATTTAAACAAACATAGGATACAATCTAATCCAACCAAATAGTCTTGGGACAATGGTATCCGACCCCATCCGTACGGTCAATCTTAAATCGGAATTTCCTTTAAAAAGGGCAAAATTTAACAATGCAGAAAAGGCGCAAGTTTCATGATTGAGCCTTAAAATTATATATTAATAAAAAAATTTAAATTATAAATTAATTTAATTAAATAATAAATTAAAAAAATTATGGCCTTAATAAATTTTCAAATTTTTTAATGGATTGTTAAAAAAATTAAATTTACATATTAAAATAAAATTATTTTTTTAGCTGTGTTAATTTTAACATTTATATTAAATAAAAAATATAAATTATAAATTAGTTAATTTAAAAATTAATAAATTATAATTATGGGCCTTATAAATAAATTTTTTTAGTGTTGTTGAAATTTAATTTATAATTAATAAAATATTTTTTATTGCATTAATTTAAAATATATATTAAATAAAAAAATATAAATTATAAATTTAAATTTAATTTTAATTGGAAAATAATAATTAAAAAAATTATGGCCTTATAAATTAATTTTTTAGTGTGTTTAAATTATTATAATTATAAATTATAGATTACAAATTTATTATATAATTCAAATAAAAATTATAAATTACCAGGAAAAGGTAAAAATAGTCTTTTTGTAACATTTATCTTTATCCAGTCCACCTAACCAAACGATTGGATTTCATTTTAAAATAGTCCATCCAAATATTAATCCATGATTAAACAAATCAGCATCATACAAATCATAATCAACCAAGAATTAGTCTGGCGGACAAATGTATCCCGGGGACTGACAGTCTGATGGATTACAAGTCCTTACTTATCCAGTCTTCCGATCCAAACAACACACTCGTGGAGAAGAGATGCTAAGACTGCTACTTTCACCGTAAAACAGGTCGGTACAAATCTAATAAACAATTTAAATGAAAAAGAAATATGGCAAAAACTCCTCATAAACAAAATTTTTGAGCATTAAGAGGGCAATTCACAATAAATTTTGCCTTGAAAACGCAATCCTACCATTATTACAAAAATATTGTTTCATGACTAATTTTACATATTTAAATTTAGTTAAAAATGATATATCTTTTATATACTACTGTCAAATTTTAAATAAATATTAATATTTTTTTTTTTTTTTTAATCACCTCGTCAAAATCTATTATAATAAGATCCATGTTGGCCATGAATTTTTTTTTTTTTTTTAAAAAATTACAACAATTTTCTAATTGTTGGAAATTAATCTAAAGTTAAATTTATTCTTATTTAAGCAGTAAGATTTTAACTCTGATTCACATGTCCGTAAAATTACTATGGAATTTTAGGTATTTAATAGTGGAAATACTATCATACCCCAACCACATATCATGTATCGTACAAAGTTGTAAAATATCGAATAAAATAATATTTAATAAAATAATAACAATAATATAAGTTAATTGAGTAAAATTTTACTATTAATTAAAGCAAAATAAACAAACAAAAGAAATATTATATATTGTCATAGCAAATCAGAGTAAAATTTTTCTTGTCACTTTAAAACATAGCATATCAACGAATTAAAAACATTCATCAATATTACCAGAGCAAAATAAAACCTAAGTAAAGTTAATATAAAAACAAGCAAAAGCATCGTATTCCAATCAAACTCAATAAAAAATAACATACCAAATGAAATAACATTGGTTCAACCTTCTATTCACTTAAAAAAAAACTCAAAAATATTCACTCTTCTCCTCTTAAGAAACAAGCGAAATACAACATCTCTATACAGTCAATCGTAAGTTTGATCCAAACAAATTCATCAAATTTAATAAACAAATAAGTTTCCAAAATATAGCAATAATTTGCCAAAATTCTAACAATTCGATGTGGAACCCATCACTTACAATTTGTAAGATTAATTTGATTTTTTAATTTATGAAAATACTGAAGACTATAATATGCCAATATCAAAATTCACAATGCGATCGTGACATCTCTTACAATTTTGTAAGAATTTATTAACTTGAAATTTACTGAAGACCATAGAGAGAGGAGGAAGATAAAGGAGAGAACGAGAGAGAGAGATAAGAGAGAGAGGAGAGAGTATGAAAAGATAAAAGGGCCAAAAACTATCTAAATAAAAAGACGTTGTTTTTAGTATTATTTTATAATCCATGATAAATAAATTTTGAAAGGACTTTAATGCATTAGGAAAATTTTAATTTGTTCTTTTAACACTATACCAATTATGTTTAAGGAATTTTTATAAATTTTCCCTTGATGTCCTGTGAAACAGTATTCTTTTTTTTTTTTTCCTTTTATTATTATTATTATTTAAGAAAGTTGTATTATATTTAATAACAATTACAATGCAACCATTTAATGTTTGTCAAAAATAATAAATCTCCCACTCATGTTCTAAAAATTTATTCTAAGTTCTCCTTATCAGAATTTTAACTTGCAATTTAACCCCTAATAAAAAAACTCAAATTAATACCCTCATCATCAAAATGAAATTATCATACTACTCTCATTTCATCGATCCATGGCGCCAAGATCTGATTTCGCTACAGCCACCGAAATGGAATTTCCCAATGCCTCATAGATTGGGCAACACACAAATGGTTAGTATAGATAATAGTGACCGCAAATATCATTAAGAGTGGAGAGAATTGGTAGGAGTTGTAAAAATGGTCCAGTAGGCATGGGTGGTGGCCCCGGTCCGTTGTAGGCTCGAGCCCAGCCCAAGCCCTAGGCGCTTGGCTTGGCCTCATTTGAAGTCGGGGCTCGATGTGAGTCTCCTGTACCCGCTGGCGGCAACCGTGACCTGTTGAGTGGCCCCATACCTGAACGCGTTAATTCGTTTTTTAGTGAAAAAATAATAAAAATTTTGATAGAAAAAATAAAAAATGATAAAAAAAATCAAGTCTGCCCAAGCCGGGCCAAGGGCCCGCCTAGGCCATCACGCCGCAATACCCCCCTGAGCCTGGCCTTATTTATTGGCCCGTGGCCTGACTCGTGTCCGGAAATTTTGATGGAAGACTTGCTGAGGCCAACATGGGTTGGGCCGGCCAGGTCAGATGTACACCCCTAGAGAGTTGGTTCTTTGCGACGGTTGAAGAAAAATGATGATGAAGAAATGTGGATTATGAAAAGAAATAAATAAATAAAGTATTTAACTTCATAAAGGTTAAATAAATTTTTTAAAATAAATAAAAAAAAAAAAAAAGGTTGTAGCTTACTTTTACATTCTGTATGTTTGACTTAACGGTGATATATTAATGAAAAGACGGAATAATTTGTTATGCAATTGAAAAATGGGTCAAGGGATTGGAATTAATTTCTCATATATGTAAAGAAGGGAATTCTATATTTTTAATTAAAACTCAAAAGGAATTTATAATTTTAACTTTTTTTTTTATCACAGCAGATATTTAAGGGTCAAAATTTGCTACCCTAAAAAAGTTGTACTTTATTTTCATCTTTTTATTCTTTTTTTGGGTCACATCCAATCAACACTCTCTCTATTTCTACACATAAATACAATATAAAAAATCAAAAAATAACACTTATTTAGTCTTTCCAAACTTGACCTCATAGTCTTTAGTACTACATTGCAGTTCAATGGAAATAAAATACTGAACTTGACTCCAAATTGTCATCCATTAAGTTACGGTACGTCATTAGAAAAGAAAAAATTAAATCGAGATTCTATTTCTTTTCCCTTCATATCTTGCATGCGAATGGAATCAGAGGGCATCCAATTTTTTTGGATTCCTTCCAAAAGAACCAAATCTACAATAGTCAAACCTGAAGATTCCATACAGTCTACTTACATAATGGGGATTTCAGAGGAAAAGAAAAAAAAATTTTTGACTTATTTTCTGCTTTTAACTTCTTTCAAAAAGTTTTATAAAAAAAATTTTGAAGTTTTACATGACCTAATTTTTATCGGAAACTCCTTATTTTGTTTTTGCTTTATTTGTTTTAGTGCATTTTTTTTATAAAAAGTTTTAAGTTTTTAGATTCACTTGAACAGAAAGACCAAAAGAATTTAATAAAATTTTTTACAAAGGATTCCAAACAAAAAAAAAATTTCAGGAGAGACAAAAATAAACAATCTTTTTCTAGCGTTTTATTTCGCTATTTTCAATTGTTTCTTGAATTTTTTCAAAAAATATAGTTTATTTTTTAGATTGTGTAGACAAAGATGGACGGAAAAATAAAAATTTGACATAATTTTTTTTTTAAATTTTACTAAAGACAAAAAAAAATTTTAAAAAAAAAGACTATGGGCTTTTTTTTGGAGTTCTAAAAAGTGAGGCCTCATGATATGTTGCCAACAGTCGCCCACAAATTTATATTAATTTTATTTTTAAGGGTAAATGACACTCACATCAATACATATCATCTTTTTTTGACGTTTGGGAAATTATATTCTAACTCCTATGTTAATAGTCTCATTTCACAACCTTTTACTTATATAAATATGTTAAAGGAACTCTTATAGAAAAACTGAGGAAATTACATGGGGGAAAATAAATAAATAAATAAAATAAATAAAAAGTAAAAAAAAAAAAAAAAAATATATATATAATATAATATAACAAGAAGAAGAAGAGTATAGCAAGGCAAGAAAAGAATAGTATGAATTCAATATATTTTGATCCATCACGTTTTAACTCCGTCTAACTTAATTCATAATGATAAGGGGTCAAGTGTCAATTTCCCAAAACTGTTAGGGTGCATATGTATTAAAACCAATCTCAAGAGGTGTAAGCTCATAAATTTACCATTATATCTAAGTGCAGTGGCGAATGATGTACAAAATGCAAGTTTTGGATATTTGCTGGTCTTACTACAAATCGTCTATAAACTACATCCTACTATTACAGGCATAACTGAATGGGCTTGGACCTGTCTCTAGATCGTAATCACACTGGACCACCAGTGCTCGGGTCTAGTGGGGCCCATTCTTTAGTCTCATTCTCGATAAATCGAAACCATTCCCATTAAGGTCATCGAGTATATCAATTTTTGCAAAAAAAATACAGTCGATCGAATAACTTTAAATTACCGTCACTGTTGGATCAATTTGTTACAAAGCATAAATTTTTTCACTGTCAATTTATTTCATACAAACACTGATTAAACCATCGGTTGCAATTATCGAATCAGACTGATTTTTACCAAGGACATGATGTTACAACGACGACCTTCAAAAACCATGAGACGTTTCGAATTTTCAAAAAAAATCCAAAGAAGTAGTCTACAAGGACCACAATACCTCTCGCAGTCAATGGTTGATGGAGAGAAGCTATAGTCTATAATAACTAAAATCCATAAGGTATAATAATGAATTTTTGAATTAAACTAAACTAATGTCCATTAATATACTAAAATCCCAGTGAGTCATAACCTAAATACAAGAGTCATAAATCAAATTAAATTAAAAATAACATTCGCGATCATATATAGAAAATAAAAAATCAAAAAATCCATAAACGGGGCATATATATCCCCACCGGTTTTTTTTGGAGGAGTGTATACTATAGAAGTTCTAGTAAATTAATAACTATTCATTATTAACACATCAAAATATATCATACTTTACTCATTAAACATGGTTTTTGTAATAATTTCCTTAGCAGAAATGATTCCGTAAATTACATCATAACGTTTATAATATAAACTAAAATAGCTTTTAAGTTTCAATTTAGGGGTGGACATATAGATTCACATACTCATCATTCTTACCCCACAGACCGATATAGCAAAGCACCACTATTCATCTTTCTTCGCAAGTATGTCCCATTTTACAGGGTGCACACCAAAACATTAAAAATTATTTTTCTCATTCTTCACACATCAAAGTGTAAAAATAAAAAATAAATATATATCTTTTAAGGAATAAGCAAAAAATTCAAGCAATCAGACTTTTAAGTTGGATGTCAAATAACTGCTCGCTGTACCTATCACCAGTTCATATTTGTAAACTCTTGTGTGAAAATTTTTCCCATTTAATAATTGATTTATAAACCATAAACACATAATATTATATTAGATTTATCCTTGAATAAAAAAAATAAATCACAAAACGATGCAGATCAAAAGACTTAACTAGTGCGTCACTCCGTGGATGCACGGGATTATTTTTAAAAAGTCAATAATCACTAAAAAAATTTGTTATGTTTATTGTATTTCTTATATTTTTATTAGTTGTGTATATAAATCGGTTATATCACATATTAAAAATATTAAATATTTCACATTATTTACAAAAATTTTAAAAAACTATCACAACATTAAGTAAGTCATAAATTATTAATAGCTAATTATCTAAGAATTATTTCAAGACAACCAAAAAATAGGTCAGTAAAAAGGCTATATTATAATTTAAATCACAAATAACTAATATATTAAATAAAAGTACAACTAATATTTTGTTTAATCAATAGTAGAATATATATAATAATTAAATTAAAAATTAATTTTATATTCCCATTATATTCGGTTAATGGTTTAAAATTTTTGCATTCTCATTGTTTTTTTGGTTATATTTTGATTCATTAAACACAAATGGTTTGGAACAGTTAAAAAAAAAAAAAAAAACTGGAAGTGCGTTAATACTTGGAATGACAAAACATTAAAGAAATATCAAATATAAATTTTAAAAAAAAATTAACATTTTAAAATTATGAGATATTTCCATTTGCCCAAACTCTAATCTAAATAAAATCAATAATAAAATAAAATAAAAAGAAAAAAATTAGTGCGTTTAGGTTTTCAAGGAAATATAGTACCCTATAAAATATAATTTAATCATGAGTTTTTTAACAGGGATAATCAATAATAAAAATCAACTGTATGAATAACATTTAAAGTATAAACTATATTTCAATAAATTTTGAATGTGTTCTTCATTTTCAATCTTAGCATCTGCAACCAAAAAATTAAAACAATACTAACAATAAGTGAGAGAGTTACAAATTGATAGCAGTAGCGCTTTTATAAATATATTAAAAAAAATCCTCATTAAATACACATTATCCACACAAAAAGAAGAAATAAGAGAAAATACAGATTGTAAAGAAAAAAATTAAATTATAAAAAATAAATAAAAATATATCATTTACATAACTCATTTCTCACTAAATGCAAAAAACTCATTGCAAGTACCACCAATTTCAATGTAAAGCAAATATTTAAATTTTTAGGCACCGAAAAGGATCAGAAATGGCTCAATATGTGATTGTTGTCCTCCAATCTCTTACATCCTCGTTCATGGTTTCTTTTGCGAGAACTGTATCTTTTTTATATTGAAAAGATTACTGCTTGAACATATATATATATTATGGAATTCTATCATATTTAAAATAATTTTACTCTGGAAATTAATTGATCGTTTAAAAGTTAAATATTAGCCAAACTTGAAAGATAAACTTAAAAAGATTAAGTTGGAAAATATATGAAAATTCTATAACAAACTAACAAGAGATCAAATATGATCGTTTAAAAAAATTATCTTTTTTTGTGATATTTATATCCCAATCTTAATATATTTTTTATAAATGTATTTTGTTATTTTTTTATTAAATTTTCTTTGCGTTTCAAACTCTAAATAGATTATTTTTATTTTTGTATTATATTCTTATCTCTAATTTTTTTTATTTGGACTCTATTAGTTATTTGGTGTGGTGTTGAAATTGACATAGTTATCCTGGTTTAATTTCATTTTTATGCTTTATTATATTTTATTCTCTACCTCTGTTGTTTGGCTTCATATCTAACTAAGCATATCACTCCACTGCTTGCAGACCAGTTTGTCGTTTACAAATTATCTATATATGTGAATTGTGGATTTTTAAAATTTTTTTTTTCTAAATCGTCTCCTTTTTTTCCTTTTTTCATATTTTATATTAAAGTTAATATTTTGATAATCATCATACTGTGTGGAATTTTTCAAAAGAATTCAAAATGTCCTTTTTTTTATTTATTATTATATAAAGTTTAAATATTTTGATAATACCATATTTATCATTATCGTTTGCCTGTGTCTGGAACCTTTTTGTCAATATTTTTTTTCTTATGTTTTGTTAAATAAAAATTTATAGTGCGTTGGGACTTTCAAGGAATTCATATGTATCGAATTTCATAAGAATAAGAATTTTTTTTAGCTTGTTCTTAATGCATTTAACAAGTGTTAGTATGAGGGTAAGGACTTGGGAGTTTGGGAAGAAATTAATAAATGTTAAAGCTTTTTTTTTTTTTTTCTTTTTTACATCAAAAAAATCGAGGCAAATTTAGAATGTGAGATTAGACGACTCCCACAAGACCGTTGGGTTAAAAACACACCCCTTTTTTTTTTGTATTTAGTATGATATGTTATGCATTTTATTGTAAAAATATTATATAATCCTTTTGGCTTTTGAAATTTAGTATAATCGACAAAAATTGAGTTTACAATAAAATTAGGAAAATAGTGGGGAGGAAGAGACTTGAG
>NW_021024768.1:528320-568831 GCF_004153795.1 Camellia sinensis | reverse complement strand
TTTTTATTTAATATATAATTTTAAATTAATAACACTAAAAAAATAATTTATAAATGTTCAAAAGACGATTTTACCCTTTTCTAATTGTTTGCTAAGTAATAACATGGCGGTAAAATGGACATTTCAGAGTTTAATCCCATGAGATACCAATCCCATGGAAATAATCCCCCCCTCCGCGCATGGGATAACATAGTTTCATATTTGTGGGACTAATAGTCCGAGGGGGGACTATTAGTCCGGAGTAAAATTTTTCAAACAAACAATGGACTATGAGTCCGGTGGGACTAATAGTCCAATCACACATCCTAATCCTTCAAAACAAACACATACTCTTCATTAGGATGTAATTTGAGCGGGATCAATCCAACCCTAGCCCAAAATTTATTAGAGTTTGGGCAAAATATTTTTATATTTGGTATGGGCTTAAACAAAAATTCAAAAGTTTGAATTAAATTCCGGCAGGCTTGGGCAAAGATATTAAACAATCTGAGCAATCCGAACCCCGAATTATATATATAAATATATAAAAATATTGAATATACATATAAATTATTAGTCATTAGATAATATTAAAATAATTTAGATTGTTAGATCATATTGAATATATATTATATACATAAGTAACACATTATAAATTTATTTATTTTTTCTCACTCATAAATTGTAAAGACCATCATAAAGGTATCTCACATACATTATATAAATTATTTGTTTTAATATTATTAATAATTTTATAAAAAAAATTATAAATGGTCTAATTTTAACAAATTAATTAATTTAGCTGCACTAAAAAAATGATTTAAAATTTATGTGTAATTCAGGCAATTCAAATTTAACTAGACAAACAACTTTATGTTACAATTTGGATTTAAGTGGCCCGGACAACTCTCATCACAATTTAAATTAAACTTAAACAACCTCTCAATTTGGCTGAGTTGCACCCCTACTCTCCTTGTCATTTAGCATGCCAGTCTTTAATTCAAGTCCATCCTTTATTTCATGGTGCAAAAATAATTGGAAAACTTAATGATAAATCATTTTCACAAAATTTAAAACCTATCTAATCTCAAAACAAAATACTTGTACCACTTATATATTTTTAATTGTTACTATTTTTTTATTTTTTTTTAAAATTTAAAGACGTTGTTGGAAACTCACCGGAATATTCAACATCACCGGGAAGTCGTAGAATATCATCAGAAACTCACCGGAGTATCGCTGAACCGTTCTAAATGTCACTGGAAGTTATTGGAATGTCTAGAATGTTCGCTGGATATCAAGAGCCAAAAACTCACTGGAATATCCAGAATATTGCTCGGAAAAAAAAAGAATAAATTGAGAAATTAGAGCGAAAAAACATAACAAATGTGTTCAATATTGATAAACTGAAATAAGAAAAAAACTTAAGAACAACAAATAGCAACAATGGGAAAAAGAAATGATATTTTTAATTTTGGTAGGGTTTAAGCAAATAATCTCCAATATTGATCAAATTGAAAAACAAGTTTTGAAACTGATTAAGCATTCATTCTTATTAATCAAACTAAAAAACATGTTATGGAACTGTAGTTCTAAAGAATGATTCATTTCACTAAAAAAAAACTGAAACTATAAAATTTTATAGTTTTCACTGCTTGTAACTAAAACTCGAAAACAACTTATTTAGAATTTGAAAATTTTCTTTGTTATAACAGGAAAATAGAATTATATAGTATAGAAAAAGTAAAAAAACTAAAAGATTGAAGAAAAGAGATAGATATAGAGAGAAAAGTTTGTACTCCGACAATTATTTTTTATTTAGATCTAGCCGGATTTGACGTAAATCTACTTAAATCTTATGTAAATTTGAGTAGATCTACATCAGATTTGAGTAGCTCTACTCATCTTCTTTGTTGGAAACTCATCTCTTTCGTCGTCGGTGAACGCGAAGTAAGGAGTCGGTACTTGGTGGTTGCCGGTGAACCCCAATCAATAGTGGTCGCTAGTGACTGTAGATTAGAAAGACAAAGAAAAAAAGGAAGGCGTAGTCGTGTTGTCACTAACAGTAGAGAAAAGAGATAAAGAGAAGAAGTAAGGTACAGAAAAAGAGGTGAAGATAAATAGGCATTGAACTTTTTGGTCTATCTAAAAGGTTTTGGGATTAAATAAAATACACACTTTTCAAAAAGAACTTGTAGGTAATTTGCCCAAAAAATTAGCGTAATTTCCGAATTAGTGAGAAATAATAATAACAATAATAATTGTAAAAATATGAAAATGTAAGTGTATTTTTAAAAATAATTATCCTTTTTTATAGAATTGATTTAATTTCTTTTATAGATAATATACAATAAAGGTAATCAACGGTTCTCATCAAAACGAGATCTATAATGGGTTCCATGAACCTGAATAATTTTCTAACTCCTTTGAATCAATGTTTTGGAATCCGAAAAAATTACTTACAAAAGTTATAAAAAATATAGTGTTTAAATCAAATCTATACTATGTATTAAGTAAAAGGGGATTTTTATTCCGAAGGCCTGTGGGAGCTCCAATATCCCAATCTGAATTTTCTAAATTTTTTATTAAAAAAAAAAACTCAGCATTTATCGATTTAGTCAAAATTCTCTGATCAGCATTTATTAACTTTTTTCAATCCACATGTCTTTCTACTTGCCCGCATTTATTGATTTGGTCAAAATCCCTTGATTAACATTTAAAATCCCCTCATACAAATAATTATAGATACAACACGTGTATAGTTACTGCAGTACCATTTTCAACTTCTCTCATACACTATGGTTAGTGATAAGATTGTTAAATTATTTTTATAAAAAATCTTAAAAAACATAATTTATATATTAAAAAAAATCTAACACAAATATAAATATCTATAATTATCCCGTGCATAGCACGGGTGATAGGGTAGTTTATTCTTAATGCGAATGATATGACGCTAAGTTTGAATTTAGACCACATGTGGCTATGCTTGGTCTGATTTTCAAAATTTGTTTGATTTTATTTTTTAAATTAAAAACTAATTTAGTGAAAAAATAATAATAATAATAAATAGGGGCATTTACATACAAGTCCTATTTTATGAATTTATAATCTATTAAGTCCTAAATAAAATTATTTGCTCCTTCAAGTCCCATTAATTTTTAATATACCAATTTACCCTTCCAATACCTCCTTCATTGCTACCAACAATTGCTGTCTTCATTCTCTTTCTCTTACTTTTACACCCACTCCCCAATGACAACAACCAAGCAGACTCTCTCTCTCTCTCTCTCTCTATCTATCTATCTCTCTCTCTCTCTCTCTCAAAACTCCATAGAAGAGAAAGTTTTCAATCACCATAGCTCACAATCATTCGTCTCTTGCAAAGACGGAAACGTCGTTGCCGTCCTCTTGTACGCCGCTGCCTCAAACTTGGAGTTTTTACAACAACATTATTTCTGATAGGGCATTCTACTACTTGATCATCATCATCTTCTTCTTTGTTTGCTTGATGATGGTCGTCATCGTCGATAATGATATTATTAACAGAATGACCAAAAGTGTTTTGCTGATGGTGTGAATGTGACGACTTGTTGATGTTGTTTTGAAAACCGTTCTCGTTGGAGACAAGGTATTTCAAACTTGTTGTCTAAAATACTAGATCTAGAACTAGATTAGGAGACTTTCTGATCTGAAAAGTGTAGATGGAGAAGGAGAAGGTAAATGTAAGAGAGAGAGCAGATTGATAATATTCTCAATTTTAATCATGAAAAATTTGAGAAATTTCTCGAAATTGATAATATTCTCAGTTAATATTAGAAAAAAAATTTAAGAAATTTCTTAGTTTTGATAATTATAAACTGAAATCATTCTCTGTTTTGAAATTGAGAACATTATCAGTTTATAATATTCTCAATTTTAATCATGAAAAAAATTGAGAAATTTCTCAAAAATATCTAGTAAAATTGAGAAAATTTTCAATTTTTTTCAATATTAAAACTGAGAATATTATCATTTTTTCAATTTTAAACTGATAATATTCTCAATTTTAAAACTATAAAAAATTGAGAAATTGAGGCTTTTGAAGTGCTCGGTCCGGCAGAGGCTTTTGAAGGGCTCAGTCCGGCTGAGGCTTTTGAAGGGCTCGGTCTGGCCGAGGCTTTTGAAGTGCTCGGTCTGGCCGAGGCTTTTATAGTGCTCGGTCTGGCCGAGGCTTTTGAAGTGCTCGGTCTGGCTGAGGCTTTTGAAGGGCTCGGTCTGGCCGAGGCTTCTGAAGTGCTCGGTCTGGCCGAGGCTTCTGAAGTGCTCGGTCTGGCCGAGGCTTTTGTAGTGCTCGGTCTGGCTGAGGCTTTTGAAGTGCTCAGTCCGGCTGAGGCTTTTGAAGTGCTCGGTCTGGCCGAGGCTTTTGAAATGCTGCAAGTGGAAAAGTTATTGGGGCCACATAGAAACAATTGAATTACGAAAACCGAGGCCATCAGTCGGGATTTACAGTATGTATGGAAAGGGGAATACAACAATGTTGACAATACAAAATATGAACTTATTGGTAGTAACGCTTCAAATGTTCTGCATTCCAGGGATGGGGCAGGTCTCGGCCTTCCATGTCTTGAAGTCGGTAAGTGCCTGGTCGTGGTCGGGCTTTCACAACGTAGGGCCCCTCCCATTTGGCTGCCAGTTTGCCCTCGGTTGGATTCTTTGTGGCAAGAGTCACTTCTCGCAAGACAAGGTCCCCCACGGAGAACTCTCGTGGTCGAACTCGGCGGTTGTAGTGTGTTCTCATTTTCTGCTGGTACGAAGCCAATCTGATGGCAGCGGTCTCTCTGAGCTCTTCGACGAGGTCCAGGTCTGTTCGGTGGAGTTCGTCGGCTGCGGCCAGATCCGGTTGTAAAATCCTGGGAGTGGGCAAACCGACTTCTACCGGAATAACCGCCTCAGCGCCATATGTTAAGCGAAAAGGGGTTTCACTAGTGGGAGTGCGAGCAGTGGTTCGGTAAGCCCAGAGTACATTTGGCAGTTCCTCAGCCCAAAGGCCTTTAGTAGCTTCGAGCTTGGTTTTGATGATTTTCAGGAGGGAACGTTTGGTGGCCTCAACTTGGCCGTTTGCTTGGGGGTGACCGGGGGAGGAGAAACATGGTTGGATCTGGAGATCTGCACAAAATTTTCTGTACTTCGCGTTATCGAATTGTTTTCCATTGTCAGAGATGATGGCTTAAGGGATGCCAAATCGGCAAATGATCGATTGCCAGATAAACCTGGTGGTGTTCCGTTCGGTGATTGTGGCAAGGGGTTCAGCCTCGACCCATTTGGTGAAGTAATCAATAGCAACGATTGTGAACTTGGTCTGACCTCGACCGGTGGGAAGCGGACCGACCAGGTCGATCCCCCACTTGGCAAACGGATAAGGGCTGTAGAGTGTGATCAACTCTGTGGGAAGGGCGTGAGGGATGTTGGCGAAGCGTTGACATTTATCGCATTTGAGCACGAAGTCGGTCGCATCCTGATTGAGAGTTGGCCAAAAGTACCCAGTACGGAGTATCTTCTGGGCAAGGGATCTGCCTCCTGAGTGATTGCCACAAATCCCCTCATGGATCTCCTGCATTACGTAAGTTGCTTGCGTTGGATTGAGGCACCGTAGATATGGCCGGGAGAAGCCGCGTTTGTACAATATATCATCGATAAGGACGTAATTGGAGGCGCGGGATCGGACTTTGGAAGCCTGCAGCTGGTCATCTGGGAGTGCTCCTGTGGTCAAGAATAGGAGGATGTCGGACACCCAAGGGATAGGTTCATTTTGAATGCACTGTATGGCTTGTAGATCGGGTGAAACGGCCGGGTGGTGGAGATATTCAACGCGGACATCATGGCTGAGGGTGGGATGGTCAGCCGAAGCCAATTGAGCCATCTCATCTGCTTTGGAGTTTTCTGCCCGAGGAATATGCCTGATGTGGAAGGTAGTGAAGAGGCGAGTAAGGGGGAGTGCCAGGTCTCTGTAAGCTCGCATCGTATCGTCCTTGGCGTCAAAGTCCCCCGTCATCTGACCGACAACGAGTTGGGAGTCGCTGAAAACTCGGAGGTGGGTGACCCCTATGTCCTTGGCAAGGTGGAGTCCTGCTATTAGTGCTTCGTACTCGGCTTCATTGTTGGTTGCTTCAAACAGGAAACGGAGGGCACATTTGAAGTGGCCGCCCTCAGGAGAGGTGAGGATGAGGCCGGCACCGCTTCCTTCTTTTCGGGACGACCCGTCAACATTGAGAGTCCAAGAATGAGGATCTTCTGGCTCTGTTGGAGCTGATAGGGGCGGAGGTGTGGTGGTTGGGGTTGGCTTGGTGAACTCCATGATGAAGTCAGCTACAGCCTGCCCCTTGATTGTTATCCGAGGGCGATAAGAGATGTCAAACTGGCTGAGTTCTATGGACCACTGCATCAGTCTGCCTGAGAGTTCTGGTTGCTGCATGACTTTCTTCAGGGGCTGGTCGGTGAGGACCACTATGGAGTGGGCTTGGAAGTATGGGCGGAGTCGTCTAGAGGCAATGACCAAGGCCAGGGACAGTTTTTCCAGCAAGGGGTAGTTCTGCTGCGCGCCCCTGAGAGCTCGGCTAATGTAATAGACCGGTCGTTGGACCGAGCCATCTTCTCGAAGGAGAGCTGCACTGACTGCGGTTCCTGATACTGCTAGGTAGAGAAAGAGGGGTTCGCCCGTGATTGCCTGGGAGAGAAGGGGGGGTTGGCCATGCATTGTTTTAACTATTGGAAGGCCTCCTCGGATTCATCTGTCCATTCAAAAGTCTGCCGAAGAACTTTGAAGAAGGGCAAGCACTTATCTGTCGCGCGGGATATGAAGCGGTTAAGGGCCGCCACTCGGCCGGTGAGCCTCTGAACTTCCTTGACCGTCCTCGGCGACTGCATCTCGACTAAAGCCTTGATCTTCTCAGGGTTAGCCTCGATGCTGCGCTGACTGACCATAAAGCCCAAAAATTTGCCAGACCCTACGCCGAAGGCGCACTTCTCTGGGTTGAGCTTCATCTGGTATTTGCGCAAGGTGGCGAAGGTCTCACGTAAATCAGTAAGGTGATCGGAGGAGTACTTGCTTTTGACTAGCATGTCGTCGACGTAGACTTCCATATTCCGGCCTATTTGGTGATGGAAAACGGTGTTAACCAGCCGCTGATAAGTGACCCCAGCATTCTTCAATCCGAACGGCATTACACAGTAGTGGTAGGTACCTCGGTCGGTAATAAATGATGTGTGCTCCTGGTCAGATGTGTGCATCAAGATTTGGTTGTATCCAGAGAAGGCATCCATGAAGCTGAGCATTTGATGACCGGCTGTGGCGTCGACCAGCAGATCTATGCGGGGAAGGGGGTAGCTGTCTTTGGGACAAGCTCGGTTCAGGTCAGAGTAGTCGACACAGAGTCGCCATCTGCCATTGTGTTTGCGGACGAGGACCACATTGGACAGCCATCGAGGATAGTCCACGTTTTTGATGAATTGGGCCTCGAGGAGTTTGTCAACTTCGGCGGCTATAAGGGTGTTGCGCTCCGGATGGAAAATGCGTTGTTTCTGGCGGTGGGGTCGAAAATGGGGTTCGATGCTGAGGCGATGGGTTATGAAGGAGGGGTCGATGCCTGGCATGTCAGAGTGGGTCCAGGCGAAGACATCTCTGTGCTCGGTTAAGAGAGCAATAAGGTCAGCCTTGGCCTAGGCGGGTAATTGGCTGCCGATCCTGGCGGTTCTGATTGGGTTGGTGGGGTCGATGTTGACTTCAACAAGTTCCTCCACAGGTTCACCTCTGACCAGCTCGTCCTCGTCTCGGACGTCAAGCCCTTCGATGATCATGGCCTCTTTTAGCTTGACTTCTTTGAGAGAGGCGACATAACACTCCCTGGCCATGGTTTGTTCGCCTTTGACAGTTCCGACGCCGAGATCGGTGGAAAATTTCATGGCCAGATGATATGTGGAAGTGATGGCTTGGAAGGCATTTAGGGCTGTGCGGCCAAGGATAATGTTGTAAGCGGAGGGGCAGTCGACCACGAGGAAGGTGAGCAGCTTAGTGGTCTGCCGCGGGTGCTCGCCGATGGTGATAGGCAGATCGATGGAGCCGATGGAGGTCACTCGATCTCTAGTGAAACCGACTAATGGGGTTTGGAGAGGGGACAGACTTTCTTCCCCGATCTTGAGTTGGCGGAAGCAATTGAGGAAGATGATGTCTGAGGAGCTGCCGTTGTCTATGAGGACTCGTCTGACTTTGTAGTTGGAGAGGATGGCGGAAATGACAAGGGGGTCATCATGTGGGTAACGGACTCCTGCACAGTCGGTATCGGTGAAGGTGATGGGTTTGATCCATTGTTTTGACTGTTTGGGAGGTCGGTCCACCGTCGTTACTGCTTTGTCTGAGCCTTGCCTGATTTTTCTGAGTTCTACCTTCTGAGCCGAGCGGGATGGCCCCCCGCAAGCAAGGCCCCCCGAAATGACTCTGATTTCTCCGACTGGTGGAGGGGGATTGCCCGGAGGCCGAGGCTGTGGTGGGGGGCGATCGTGGCCTTCGTTTGGTGGGGCTTGATTGCCGGGTGGTGTGCGTCGGCGATTGTTCCTGGGATGGTCAGTTCTTTGTCTCTGTGGGGGACGGGGGTCTGTGAATCGGCTGAGGCGGCCTTGGTGGATGAAGGTCTCGATCTGGTCTTTGAGGTTAATGCACTCGTCGGTGGTATGGCCATGGTCTTGGTGGAAGCAGCAGTATTTGGACTGATCTTTCCGGGTGGAAGGGTTTCGGGACGGTAGGGGCCATTTGAGGGGGTAGTCCCGCTGGATCTGATTGAGGACGTGCTCCATGGGGGAGTTGAGAGGGGTGTACCGCTCGAACCGATCGGGCGGTCGGGTCGGAGCCGACCGGTCAGTTCGGGGGGGGGCGGTCATTATAGTGGGGTGTTTGGCTATTATACTGGGCGGTTCTAGGCTCGAAGTCTTTCCTCTTTTCTCTGGGAGTCGGATTTTTAGGAGTCGGCTCTTGCCGAGCGGCTAGGGAATCTTCAGCATTCATGTATCTCTGGGTTTTGGACAGTAGAGCTGCCATGGTGGTTGGAGGGTTTTTGGAGAGGGAGAAAAGGAAATCAGACGACCGCAGGCCGGCCATAAAGGCGGTGAGGATGACCTTGTCGTCATTCTCCGCTACTTGAAGGGCTTCGGTGTTGAAGCGGGTGACAAAGCTGCGGAGCGACTCCCCCTCGGTCTGACGAATGTTAAGGAGCTGGGTGGCTGGGCGCCTCTGACGCTGGGCTCCAATAAAATGGCTCAGGAAGGAGTCACTGAGGTGTTGAAAGGCGGAGACGGACTCCGCCGGTAGCTGGCTAAACCACAGCCGAGCTGATCCCTTTAGTGTCACTGGAAAAGCTCGGCACATGATCTCGTCAGGGAAGGCATGGAGGACCATGAGGGTACGGTAGGTCTCCAGATGGTCGACTAGGTCCGTCGTACCGTCAAAGGAGTCAATGGTGGACATTTTGAACTTGGCGGGCAAAGGTTTGTCCCGGATGGAGGCAACAAATGGTGAATTTGCCGTGGTAGAGGGTTTATGCTGAATATTCGAAGTTGAGCATTTGATGACCGGCCGTGGCGTCGACCAGCAAAAAAAATGAAATCGAATAAGTTGAATAATTTTTTTAAAATTTATAAAGTCTCAATCATAGCACGATTAGCACCAGCAGGGGCGGAGGCACTCAAGGGCCAGGGGGGTCACGTGCCCCCCTGGGTTTTTTGGATTTTTTTTTTTTTCAAACATAAAGAAAATATTTTAAATAAAAAAATTTATAAAAATATTATTTAAAGTGAAATGTCTATGACATTTTTAAAATTATGAGAAGGCTGCGAACCTTCTGGGTTAGGCGGAGGGGGTTGTGGAGCAGTATGGCCTGGGGTTGTTCCTTGGTTGGGTGGAATGTTTGGAGGTGGAACGGGGGGGTTTCTTTGGAGTAACGCATTGATCAGGGCCTGGTTTTGCTCGGCCATGCGGTTAATGCTGCTGGTGAGCTCGATGATGTACTGTGGTGGGTTGGTTGGGTGGGAGGGATCTGTTTGGTGATCGGCGGCGTTGTGGTGAGAAGCCATGGACCTAGTCGTGACCATACACCTAGACAGGCAATAGGGAAAAGTGATGGTGAGAATGGAGGGCTCTGGCGGTAGTGAACATAACTAGCGCACGAATAAACCAGTAAGTTCCCACAGACGGCGCCAACTGATGAGGTTATAAGTTTCTGCTTCCCGGGTGGATGGGTCGGACCGGTCCAGGCTCTTCAGACTCTGGCTCAAGGTGATGACTCCGTCAAGTGACCTGCATGCAAGCCCAGAGGGGAACGGGGTAGTCCCCCAGTGAACCCTCCAGTGTGAGAATTAGTAGAGTAGGAGAAAAACTGTGTAGAGAGAGATTGAGAGAGAGATTGAGAGAGAGAGATAGCTTAACCTTATTCTCGTCCTCCTATCCTTGCTTATATCCTTTAGTTATCATTTTTCCTGTCTCTTGTGACGTGCTTTTCTTCGCCGAAAGCCTGTGCCGTAGCTTACCTTGTTCAGGGTGATGGAGGCTCTGTTCCGGCGGGGGGGTGCTGTCGTAATAAATGCTGTGATGGGAGGCATTAATGGTGATGTGTTGTGATAATAACTCTGCAGATCTTTGTCTGCTGATGTGGCCCGTGTCCTACCTGCCATGTGCCCAAATGCCATTGGCCCTCCATGTCTAGATGGCCTCCAGCTGTCCTGGGCTTTGCCAACCGGGTTATGCCATTGGTCCCAAGCGATGGGTTTGGGGTGGTTTACTGTGGGCCGTATGCCTTGTGGGCCTATCCATGTCAAGTTATAATTTGATTATGACTCTTGTGGTGTTAGGTATGACTCACTGGCATTTTAGTTATTATGACATTAGTTTAGTTATAATTCAAAATATCATTATTATACCTTATGTGATTTGTTTATAACTCATTTGTTTTAGTTAGGCTATAGCTTCTCTCCAGTCAACCATTGGACTAGAGAGGTGTTGTTGGGCCTTGTGGACCCACTTTTGAATCTTATTTTGAAAATTCGAATCGTTCATGTTTTAAGGTTCGTCGTGTACATCATTCTTGTAAAAAATCAAGTCGATTGGATAATTGCAACCATGTGTTTACATCAGTTTTGTATGAAAATAATTTGACAGTGAAAAAATAAATGGTTTATACAAAATCGATCCGAACACGTAATTTAAGTTATTCGATCGACTTATTTTTTGCAAAAATGATATACTCGACGAATCTTAAAATGTGAATGGTTCGAATTATCGAAATGGGACTAAAAATGGGCTCACTAGACCAGACTAGTTGGTCCAGTTTGATTACGGATTAGAGACAGTCCAATCCCATTCAATTATGCCTAAATAGGATTTAGTTATAACATTTGTAGTAAGACCACAAATATCATAACTTGCATTTTGTACATCATTACCCACTATAATTATATTATGGGTAAATTATACTTATGCCTCTTGAGATTTGGCTTTAATACATATCACCCCCAACGTTTGAGAAATTACACTGACCCCTTGTCATTATAATTATTTAGACGGAGTTAACGTTGATATCAAAAAGATATTGAATTCATACTATCTTTTCTTGCTTTGCTATACTTCTTCTTCTTCTTCTTTTATATATATATATATATATATATTTTTTACTTTTTATTTATTTATTTATTTTTCCCCAATGTAATTTCCTCAGTTTTTCTACTAAGAGCTATTACCTTTTATATAAGTAAGGGTTTGTGAAAATGGGATTATTAACCATAAGGGTTAGAATATAATTTCTCAAACGTCAAAAAATAATATGTATTGATGTGCGTGTAATTTACTCTTATATTATATATTGTTGTGGAGTGTGCAACATATCATGAGGCGTCTTTTAGTAACCCAATACCTTTTTTTTCAATTTTTTTTGTCTTTAGTAAATTTTTTAAAAAAATTATGTCAAAATTTTTATTTTTCCGGTTCATCTTGTCTAGACAAATCTAAAAAGTATATTTTTTTGAAAAAATTTCAAAAAACAATTGAAATAGCGAAATTAAGCTAGAAAAAGATTGTTTATTTTTGTCTCTCCTAAATTTTTTTTTTAGAATTTTTAAAAAAATTTATAAATTTTTGGTTCATCTTGTCAAGCTGAATCTAAAAACTTAAACTTTTTATAAAAAAATCACGAAAAACAAATATAAGCAAAAAAAAAAAAAAAAAATAAGGATTCCGATAAAATTAGGTCATGTAGAAACTTTAAATTTTTTTATAAACTTTTTGAAAAAGTAAGCAGAAAATTAAGTCAATTTTTTTTTTTCTTTTCGTCTTGAGATCTCATTATTGTAAGTGATTGTAGAATCTCAGGTTTGACTGTTGTAGATTTGTTACTTTTGGAAGGATTCCAATAAAATTGATGCTCTCTATTCCCATCAAGATATGAAGGGAAAAGAAATCATCTGAGTTATTTTTTCTTTTCTATGACGTACGTAATTAATGGATGACAATTTGAGATCAAGTTAAGATTTTAGTCCAATTGACTGAATGTAGTACTAGAAGACTGAATATCTTGCTGTGATAAAAAAAAGTTAAAATTATAAATTCCTTTGAGTTTTATTAAAAATATAGAATCCCTCTTTACATATGAGAAATTACATCAAATCCTTTCACATTTTCAATCGCATAACAAATTATCGTCTTTCATTAATCAACCGTCAAGTCAAACATACAGAATGTATAAAGTAAGCTACAACCTTTTTTTTTTATTTAAAAATATTTATATTAACCTTTATGAAGTTAAATACTTTATTTATTTATTTTCTTTTTCATATCACACATTCTTCATTCATCATTTTCTCAACCGTCGCAAACCAATCTCTAGGGGTGTAAATCTGACCTGGCCCGGCCCAACCCATGTTGGACCTCGCAAGCTTCCATCAAAATTCGGACCGAGTCAGGCCACGGGCCAAAAAAATAAGGCCCAGGCTCAGGGGGTATTCGGGCCTTGGATGGGCCTAGGCCGGGCCTTGGCCCAGGCTTGGGCAGACTTGACTTTTTTTTTATTATTTTTTTATTTTTTCTATCAAAATTTTATTATTTTTCACTAAAAACGACATTACGCTTCGGTATGGGCCCACTCAAACAGGTCACGGGTTGGCCCAGGCGGGTCGGGCTCACAAATCGAGCCGACTTCAAAATGATGGCCCAAGCCCAAGCGCCTAGGGGCTTGGGCTGGGCTCGGGCCTAAACGGACCGGGGCCACCCCATGCTATGGACCATTTTTACACTCCTACCAATCTCTCACTCTTAATGTACTACGGTCACTATTATCTATAACCATTTGGTGTGTTGCCAATTATGAGGATTGGGAAATATTGTGGTGGTGTAGCGAAATAGATTTGGCGATGGATCGATGGAAATGAGAGTAGTATGATAATTTCATTTTGATATTAGAGGGTATTAATTTGAGTATTTTTTATTAGGTTAATTGCAGTTAAAATTCTGATAAGGGAGAACTAATAATTTTTAGAACATGAGTGGGGAATTTATATTTTGACAAACATTAAATGGTGCATTTGTAATTTATATTAAATATAATACAACTTTCTTAAACTAATAAATAAATAAAAGGAAAAAAAAAAAAAAGAATATGTTTCACCATCAAGGGAAATTTAATAAAAAATTCCTTAACATAATTGTATAGTGTTAAAAGAACAAATAAATATTTCCTAATGCATAAAGTCCTTCAAAATTTATTTATCATGGATTATAAAATAATAATAAAAACACGTCTTTTTATTTTAGATAGTTTTGCCCTTTTATCTTTCATACTCTCTCTCTCTCTCTCTCTCTCTCTCTCTCTCTCTCTCTCTCTCTCTATGGTCTTCAGTATTTCAAGTTAAAAATTCTTACAAAATTGTAAGAGATGGTTCCACGATCCAATTGTAGAATTTTGATAATTGCTATATATATAGTCTTCAGTATTTCAAATTAAAAATTCTTACAAAATTGTAAGTGATGGTTCCACAATCGAATTGTAGAATTTTGATAATTGCTATATTTTGAACTTTATTTGTTATATTTTGATGATTGTTTGGATTGAAACTTACGATTGAACTGTCTAAGAGATGTGTATTTCGCTTGTTTCTTTAGATGAAAGAGTGAATAATTGTTGAAAGTTTTTTTAGTGAGATAGAAGGTTGAACAATGTGTATTTCATTTTTTATGATTATTTTTTTATCGAGTTTGATTGAATAACGATGCTTTTGCTTGTTGTTATATTAACTTTACTTTTATTTTGCTCTGGTAATATGTGAATTTTTTTTTTGGGTGAATAATAATATTTTTTATGTGAATTGTTTTTTATTCGTTGATATGCTACGTTTTAAAGTGACAAGAAAATTTTACTTTGATTTGCTATGACAATATATAATATTTCTTTTGTTTGTTTGACTCTGCTTTAAATTAATAGTAAAATTTTACTCAGTTAACATTATTATTTCATTATTTTAATAAATATTTTATTCAATATTTTTACTTGTGACGATACAGTGACTATGGTGTAGATGATAGTATTTCACTATTTAAATACTAAAATTTCATAGTAAATTTTACTGTGAATCAGAGTAAAATTTTACTGTTAAAACAGAATAAATTTAATGTTGAAATTAATTTCAACATTAAAAATTTTGATAATTTAAAAAAAAAAAAATTCATGGCCAACATGGATCTTATTTAATAGATTTTGACGAGATGATTAAAAAAATATTAATTTTATTAAAAATTGACATATATATAAAAAGATATATCATTTTAAAGTTTAAATATGAAATTGGTCATAACAATATTTTGATAATAATGGTATGTATTGACATTTTCAAGGCAAAATTTATATGATGTCCTTAATGCATAAAAATTTTGTTATGAGGGAGTTTTTGCCATATTTCTTTTTCATCAATTGTTTATTATGATTTGTACCGACCTTTTTACGGTGAAAGAAGCAGTCTTAGCATCTCCAGGTGTGTTTGTTTGGACGGACTAGATAAGTGGGGATTGTAATCCATCAGACTGTTAGTCCCGGGATACATTGTCCCCAGACTATTTGGTTGGATTAGATTTGTATCCTATGTTTGTTTAATCATGGGATTAGATGTTTGGATTGGACTATTTTAAGTGAATCCAAAGTTTGGTTAGACGGACTAGATAAAGATAAATGTTCAAAAGACTATTTTACCCTTGTATTTTATAATTTTTATTTAATATATAATTTTAAATTTGTAATCTATAATTTATAATTTATAATTTAACAACACTAAAAAAATTTAATTTATAAGGCCATAATTTTTAATTAAATTTAATTTATAATTTATAATTTATAATTTATAATTTTTATTTAATATATAATTTTAAATTAACAACACCAAAAAAATAATTTATAAATGTTCAAAAGACGATTTTACCCTTTTTTAATTGTTTGTTAAGTAATAACATGGGGGTAAAATGGACATTTCAGAGCTTAATCCCATGGATCCCATGGAAATTATCCCCCCCTCCCCGCGCGCCCGCATGGGATAGCATAGTTCCATATTTGTGGGACTAATAGTCCGAGGGAGGACTATTAGTCTGGAGCAAAATTTTTCAAACAAACAATGGACTATTAGTTCGGTGGGACTAATAGTCCAATCCCACATCCTAATCCTTCAAAACAAACCCATACTCTTCATTAGGATGTAATTTGAGCGGGATCAATCCAACCCTAGCCCAAAATTTATTAGAGTTTAGGCAAAATATTTTTAAATTTGGTATGGGCTTAAACAAAAATTCAAAAGTTCGAATTAAATTCCGACAGGCTTGGGCAAAGATATTAAACAATCTGAGCAATCCGAATTCCGAATTATATATATAAATATATAAAAATATTGAATATACATATAAATTATTAGTCATTAGATAATATTAAAATAATTTAGATTGTTAGATCATATTGAATATATATTATATACATAAGTAACACATTATAAATTTATTTATTTTTTCTCACTCATAAATTGCAAAGACCATCATAAAGGTATCTCACATACATTATATAAATTATTTGTTTTAATATTATTAATAATTTTATTAAAAAAAATTATAAATGGTCTAATTTTAACAAATTAATTAATTTAGCTGCACTAAAAAAATAATTTGAAATTTATGTGTAATTCAGGCAATTCAAATTTAACTGGGCAAACAACCTTAGGTTACAATTTGGATTTAAGTGGCCTGGACAACTCTCATCACAATTTAAATTAAACTTAAACAACCTCTCAATTTGGCTGAGTTGCACCCCTACTCTCCTTGTCATTTAGCATGCCAGTCTTTAATTCAAGTCCATTCTTTATTTCATGGTGCCAAAATAATTGGAAAACTTAAGGAAAAATTACTCATAAATCCCATATTAAAAAATGTTACTCCATCTAGTTCTAAATGTTTTCTTGTAAACCATTTAGTCCTTTTTTACATCACAACATCATCATCAAAACAACATCAAACATCACAACATTATCATCAAACAACATCTGGGACTACCAAAGAAGAACCCTCACATATTCAAACCTTCCTTCTCTCTCCCTCCAAAGCTTCGTTCCATGATCGATTCCTCTGATCCCAAATGGGACGACCAAGGCAGTGTTCTCGACAACTACAAAGCTTTCGGCGTTGTTTCTAACCCTAACTTCCTCGGCGTCCGATCTCGCACTTCTCACATCATCGAAAGCGAGTCTCTTTAGGTTCCTCCTCCCGCCGCCGATTCCACCGTCTCCGAGTTCGATCCCGTCGATTCCGGCAGCGACCTTGAAGAAGACGATTACTTCTTCCTTTTCCTCTCTATTTGTTCCATTCATTCTGTTTTCTTCGCAGAGGACGATCAAACAGACCCAACAAAGAGCTAAAATGAGGCAAGAAGCCATGGAAATAGAAAGATGTTCAAAACCTTTTTGTTATAGATGTTGAACACAATGTTTTGGAAGTACTAGAGACCAAAAACAATAGCTAGTTAGAGGGTTTTGTTTGGATTTGAAACCTCAATTTCTCCATCTGGGTTGGCTTCTTGTGGGGTCCCAGAGGCTACTCTGAGGATTTGTGGGGTGGGTTTGAAAGAAAACTCAAATGGGTGTCCACAGATTTGATTGAAATATGTGGTTCGATGAGAGATCTGAGAAGTGGGTTTTGAAGAAGAACCAAGTAAGTGGACATGGTTGGAGATTTTGAACCCAGATTTAACAAAGCCATAGGTGGATTTGTTGAAAGGAAGAGATGGGCAGTGTAGGTTTATTTGATTATGAGGCCTGCTGTTGGCAAGATTTGGATAAAAAAGTGAAGCATTTATGGGGTAATTATGGTTGGATTTGGATAAAGTGACATGTTGTTGTGATGTTTGATGTTTTGATGTTGTGTTGTTGATGATGTGATGACGTTTGATGTTGATGATGATATTGTGATGTTTGATGTTGTTTTGATGATGATGTTTGTGATGTTTGATGTTATTTTGATGATGATGTTTGATGTTGTTTTGATAATGATGTTGTGATGTTTGATGTTGTTTTGATGATGATGATGTTGTTTTGATGATAATGATGTTTGATGTATATGCCCTTTATGGTCAATTTTCCTATAATAGGACCTTTCAGTCTATAAGAAAACTTTTAGGACTAAACAGTGTATAAGTTGTTAATTTGGGATTTATTGGTGCATCACCCAAAACTTTTAATGATAAGTCATTTACACAAAATTTAAAACCTATCTAATCTCAAAACAAAATACTTGTACCACTTATATATTTTTAATTGTTATTATTTTTTTATTTTTTTAAAATTTAAAGACGTTGTCGGAGACTCACCGGAATATTCAACATCACCGGGAAGTCGCAGAATATCATCAGAAACTCACCGGAGTATCGCTGAACCGTTCTAAACGTCATTGGAAGTTATTGGAATGTCTAGAATGTTCGTTGGATATCAAGAGCCAGAAACTCACTGGAATATCCAGAATATTGCTCGGAAAAAAAAGAATAAATTGAGAAATTAAAGCGAAAAAACATAGCAAATGTATTAAATATTGATAAACTGAAATAAGAAAAAAACTTAAGAACAACAAACAGCAACAATGGGGAAAAAAAAATGATATTTTCAATTTTGGTAGGATTTAAGCAAATAATCTCCAATATTGATCAAATTGAAAAACAAGTTTTGAAACTGATTAAGCATTCATTCTTATTAATCAAACTGAAAAACATGTTATGGAACTGTAGTTCTAAAGAATGATTCATTTCACTAAAAAAAAACTGAAGCTGTAAAATTTTATAGTTTTCACTGCTTGTAACTAAAACTCG
This sequence comes from Camellia sinensis, assembly GCF_004153795.1. NCBI lineage: Eukaryota > Viridiplantae > Streptophyta > Magnoliopsida > Ericales > Theaceae > Camellia > Camellia sinensis. The sequence continues at coordinate 550,460 of NW_021024768.1, read as the reverse complement.
AAAACTTATTTAGAATTTGAAAATTTTCTTTATTATAACAGGAAAATAGAATTATATAGTATAGAAAAAGTAAAAAAACTAAAAGATCGAAGAAAAGAGATAGATATAGAGAGAGAGAGGCTTGTACTCCGATAATTATTTTTTATTTAGATCTAGCCGGATTTGACGTAAATCTACTTAAATCGTATGTAAATTTGAGTAGATCTACATCAGATTTGAGTAGATCTACTCATCTTCTTTGTTGAAAACTCATCTCCTTCATCGTCGGTGAACGCGAAGTAAGGAGTTGGTGCTTGGTGGTTGCCGGTGAACCCCAATCAATAATGGTCACTAGTGACTGTAGATTAGAAAGACAAAGAAAAAAATGAAGGCGTAGTCGTGTCGTCACTAATAGTATAGAAAAGAGATAAAGAGAAGAAGTAAGGTACAAAAAAAGAGAAGAAGATAAATAGGCATTGAACTTTTTGGTCTATCTAAAAGGTTTTGGGATTAAATAAAATACACACTTTTCAGAAAGAACTTGTGGGTAATTTGCCCAAAATAATTAGCGTAATTTTCGAATTAGTGAGAAATAATAATAACAATAATAATTGTAAAAATATGAAAATGTAAGTGTATTTTTAAAAATAATTATCTTTTTTTATAGAATTGATTTAATTTCTTTTATAGATAATGTACAATAAAGGTAATCAACGGTTCTCATCAAAACGAGATCTATAATGGGTTCCATGAACCTGAATAATTTTCTAACTCCTTTGAAACAATGTTTTGGAATCTGGAAAAATTACTTACAAAAGTTATAAAAAATATAGTGTTTAAATCAAATGTATACTATGTATTAAGTAAAATGGGGTTTTTATTCCCAAGGCCTGTGGGAGCTCCAATATCCCAATCTAAATTTTCTAAATTTTTTATTAAAAAAAAAAAAAAACTCAGCATTTATTGATTTGGTCAAAATTTCCTGATCAGCATTTATTAACTTTTTTCAATCCACATGTCTTTCCACATGCCTGCATTTATTGATTTGGTCAAAATCTCTTGATTAGCATTTAAAATCTCCTCATACAAATAATTATAGATACAACCCGTGTATAGTTACTGCAGTACCCTTTTCAATTTCTCTCATACACTATGGTTAGTGATAAGATTGTTAAATTATTTTTATAAAAAATCTTAAAAAACATAATTTATATATTAAAAAAAATCTAACACAAATATAAATATCTATAATTATCCCGTGCATAGCACGGGTGATAGGCTAGTTTATTCTTAATGCGAATGATATGACGCTAAGTTTGAATTTAGACCACATGTGGCTATGCTTGGTTTGATTTTCAAAATTTGTTTGATTTTATTTTTTAAATTAAAATTAATTTAGTGAAAAAATAATAATAATAATAAATAGGGGCATTTACATACAAGTCCTATTTTATGAACTTATAATCCATTAAGTCCTAAATAAAATTATTTGCTCCTTCAAGTCTTATTAATTTTTAATAAACCAATTTACCCTTCCAATACCTCCTTCATTGCTACCAACAATTGCTCTCTTCATTGTCTCTCTCTTACTTTTACACCCACTCCCTAATGACAACAACCAAACATACTCTCTCTTTCTCTCTTTCTTTCTCTCTATCTCTCTATCTATCTATCTCTCTCTCTCAAAACTCCATAGAAGAGAAAGTTTTCAACCACCATAGCTCACAATCATTCGTCTCTTGCAAAGACGGAAACGTCGTTGCCGTTCTCTTGTACGCCGCTACCTCAAACTTGGAGTTTTTACAACAACATTATTTCTGACAGGGCATTCTACTACTTGATCATCATCATCTTCTTCTTTGTCTGCTTGATGATGGTCGTCATCGTCGATGATGATATTATTAACAGAATGACCAAAAGTGTTTTGCTGATGGTGTGAATGTGACGACTCGTTGATGTTGTTTTGAAAACCGTTCTCGTCGGAGACAAGGTATTTCAAACTTGTTGTCTAAAATACTAGATCTAGAACTAGATTAGGAGATTTTCAGATCTGAAAAGTGTAGATGGAGAAGGAGAAGGTAAATGTAAGAGAGAGAGTAGATTGATAATATTCTCAATTTTAATCATGAAAAATTTGAGAAATTTCTCGAAATTGATAATATTCTCAGTTAATATTAGAAAAAAAATTTAAGAAATTTCTTAGTTTTGATAATTATAAACTGAAATCATTCTCTGTTTTGAAATTGAGAATATTCTCAGTTTACAATATTCTCAATTTTAAAACTAATAATATTCTCAATTCATACTAGAAAAAAATTGAAAAATTTCTTAGTTTTGATAATTATACACTGAAATCATTCTCTATTTTGAAATTGAGAATATTCTCAGTTTTGGTGTTGATCTAGTTTAACAGCAATGCTATTATATATACACTTGTTTAGGTTAAAGGGCAAAACGTCTTTTTACCTGTAAATGGGACTTGTTGGTTAAAAAACTTTTTGACAGGACCTAAACTACTACTAAATATGTAGCTAGGACTTTTAGGTAATTAATCCTAATAAATATAAAAAAACACTCATCATCCTCCCATGGTTTTACCTTTCTTTACAACAATTTTTTTTTTTAATTTCAAAAATATCTTTTTAATATTTTTTTTGTTAAATTAATTTATATTTTAAGAAAAATTTATTTCGAATTAAATCAAATAGATCAATGTTTGAATAAGAAAGCAAAAGAATTTACTTCAAAGCGGTTGATACATGAATTTTTCAAGATTCTTGTCATACCAAATGTAAAATTGAGAAGAGTTAAAACATAACAAACAGTCAAGAATGTAAGAATTTGCTTGATTCAGTTTACGGTCATGCATGAAGAATGACGAAGAAATTTCACCATAAATATAGATATTACAATGAGCCGGCTCTCACTCTCAACAACCCTTTTATAGAATCTCATAAAATCATCATAACCTAAAACCTTGAAACAATCCAACATATGCACGAATTTGAAACTAATAAAATCATATTAAAATAGATCCAAATATAAATAACCGATCATACGCCAATGGATAATAAGCATAATCCAAGCTGAATTCGAAACACAACAACAATCAGTGGGCTTCAGTGAGCCATTTCAAATTGGATATCAAACAATCATTCGATTGCTTTGAGAATGGTGAATTGACAATTTCATCAGTTGATTTCAATTCAATTTTTAAAATTGTTTTCAATTGGACTAAATTGACGTAATGTGCCAAATTTAAATATATATTGATACAATTAAAACTACAATAGCCATATTGAACCAACTAAGCTAGTTCAGTCCTTCAGCATCGGGTTAGCTACTCATGTATTCTCCTAACTAAATGTCAGGGAGTCAATCATTATCAAAGGCAAGATTGATTATTTCTCCCCCTATTGAGGCTTTGTTGTATTGGATTTATTTCCTCTCATTATGGACTTGTTCTTATGTTGGTGGTTAATATTGAGCTGTTGGGTTAGTTTAGTAGTTGGACTATGATTTTCCATTTGATGTAATTCTCTTCTTATACTTATAAATTTCTTACCAATTGGCAAATAATAAAATAACAAAAACAAAAACAAAAACCAAATTGACATAAAACTATAGGGCCTAATTTGCCATTTGATTATGTGGATATAATATTCATAAAAATATTGAGCAAATCAAACACAAAAGGTCATGTTGGAATATCATGGCCTGTTGTACCAAATATTATATAGAAAGTGATGGGTGGTCTCTCCAACACACAACAAAAATTTCTCAACCCATTGCTTGTTAGCCTTTATAAAAAGAGACACCATGGTTTTCAGGATCACTAAGACAATAGCTTATCCCACAACTTGGGAAACAGAGTCTCAAAATTCCTTGAGTAATTGTCCAATCAGAGGTCAGATTAGAATGTGTAGTCCACATCTCCCACCAGGCTTTAGATTTCATCCCACTGACGAAGAGCTCATCGTCTATTATCTGAAGAAAAAGGTCTCATCACCTACTAGTCCTCTGTTCTCTATCATAGCTGATATTGATCTCTACAAGTTCAATCCATGGGAGCTTCCTGGTATTTTCAATTTCTTTATCATCTCTTTTCATATGTGGTGATGCATATGTTGGTTGGTGTTGTTTGTGCTTGTATTTGCAAGAGAAAGATGCAAATAATAATGGGTTCTTGTCTTTTGAGGCTCGGGAGGATCCTCTGTTTTGAAATCTCCTTATCTTTCTGTTTTAAATTGCTCTTAAATTATAAGGTAAACCAAACTCGTAATCTTTGTAGTATGCATCTTGTGTCGATTTGATCTTTGTAATTCGACTCTATATCAAATTTTCTCTTGAATTTTTCACATTGTGTCAACTTTATTCAATTGATAGCACGCCGTTTAAAAATTGAACCGATATCAAGGGATAAAACAGTCAATTCACTATCTTCAAAGTGATTGGCAGGTTGGCGTACAATTTTTTTTTAAAAACAATTATTTTCTTTTGAAGCGAGAAATTTGGGAACAGAGTTTCTTAACTGATCAGTTGAACATCTATTTAAACATTTTTTTTTTCCATTCAATTTGCTTATAATAGTTGTCTGAATTTCTACAGGCAAGGCTCTGTTTGGCAGTAACGAGTGGTTTTTCTTCACACCGAGAGATAGGAAGTATCCAAACGGAGCTCGTCCAAACAGGACAGCTGGAGCTGGGTACTGGAAAGCAACTGGTACTGACAAACCGATCCTAAACTCGGGTGGGTTGCAGTGTATTGGTGTGAAAAAGGCTCTGGTCTTCTATCAAGGCCGTCCTCCAAAGGGCGTGAAGACTGATTGGGTGATGCATGAGTACAGACTTCTCGAAGATTCCCATTCGCTCCCGAGACTCAGGGGATCGATGCGGGTAAGCCACCATTGACAAAAGCTTCTGCTCTTTTTTCTGTTTCTGCAATCATAAGTGCTTTAGCTTTTGAATCCACTCTGTTTTCATCTCCCCTGTTTTTCATTACTTCTATGTCATATTTCAAAATATGATTGGTTCGTTGCGTGATAGAAAGGTGATTTGAAACAGAGGATAAGAATCGCGTGTGAATGGTCAATTCAAAAGAGAATGAATCATTTTGAGTTGACTTTTTTGACGTTAACCACTCGAATGGACTATTTTATTTCATTTTACTCTATTTTGTTTAAATTGATACAATATAAAAAATTCAATAGTAAACTTGAAGCAATTAAAACTAAAATAACTAAATTGATATAAGAGGCAAATTCAATGGACACGAATGCAATTTGCCCCAAAAAAACATAAAGTATCTAATTGGATTTGCAGTGTGCTTTTAAACTCGGTCACAATAATGAGTTTGATCTACACATTTAAAAATATTTTTCTGAGTACGTAGCATTGTTGCCAATCATGTTAGTTTTTAGTACAACTATGAAAACACTTAACAAATCTAGTTAAGATTTTCAATTTTAATCACAAATTGTTCTTTCTTGTGAGATGCTCTATTTTAGACTTGTAGTAATTAACAGTTTCTCCATTGTATTTTTCAGTTGGATGATTGGGTACTATGCCGAGTACGCCAAAAAAACAACATCCCACAACAAATCCCAGAATTCTCAGAAGAAAGCAGTTTCAATTCCATCCCTGGACTCAATTTCCCATTCTTGAATGATCCACATAACAAAAACACAATACACTCAATAGACTCTGGCAACGAAATCAAAACTCATCTCCAATCGCCCAAAGCGAGAACAGGACTAAATGATCAAGAACAAGAACAAGCACAAGCACAATGGTACTTAAACTTTCAAGGAGGACCATCCATGTCTTCAAGCACAGATGGAAGTTCTCAGTACGCAAATGAAGAATCGGTTTCGCCAATCAAAGATGTTTTCAAATCCCTCAAAAGATCGATCTCTGTCGTGTCTTTTGGCGAAGAATTTCCATTCTCACCAAGTAATAACAAGAGGCTGCACGCAGTACCAACTGATAGCATGGAGGATTCAAGCATTTTCCAAATCTGTTATCTTGCTAACTGTGTATGAATGAAATGAAAGCATTCTAAGTGTTCTTGAAAATGCGCGATGACGCTTTAAAACAACTTTATGATGGTGTTAGATATTTGCCCTGTGTTTTTCATTTATTTTCTTGTCTATTAGTTCTTTCTGTTCCTAGAAAGAGATTAAGAGGAACTGAGATTTGTAGAAAGGAAAATAGATGTAGTTAGATATATTACTGTGAGATATACAAGAAAACTATTTGCTTAAAGTTTGTTTTTATTTGTGCAAATGAAAGCTAGTATGTGTTTAATTAATATGGAAGTTTTTTAATTTTTAATTTTTTTTACTAGCGTATTATAACAATTGATGAAGCAATTCCATCCCATAAACTCATTGAGCTGAATGGCATCCCAACCAACAAAAAAATTCATGCATGAAAAATGTCAAGTGGATTTTAATATTTTTTTTTTATGGTAAATTAAACTAGTGGTCTCTATACTTCGTTGTTTGTGTTAATTTGGTCTATGTAATACCAATTGTATCAACTTTTCTCTTGATATTTGGATTTTGTCTCTAATTGGTCCATTCGATGACACATACTAGGATTTTTGGTAGAAATTGTTTGTGTATTTTTCATGGGAAAATTTTAGATTCACCACAAGGAGCATCTCCTCAACAAATTAACTCACTCACAAGAAACCAACTTCCTCTCCTACATATAAAAATTGATATGTACATATATATATATATATATATCAGTATGGACGAAGCCAGAAATGTTGTGTAAGGGATGCCAAAATGATAATTGATAAACAAAAAAATTTAAGAAAAAGTAAATTTGATGGGGGAATTACAATTCAGTGTAATTTTTTTTTTTCAAAATGATAATTGATAAACAAAAACATTTAAGAAAAAGTAAATTTGAAGGGGGGATTACAATTCGGTGTAAATTTTATAAATATTAATAATTAAAATCATAAAATTTTCAATATATCTATAAATGTTTTTTTTCTAAAAACAACTGACTTGTAATTTCCCAAATTTTTAAAAAGTTAAGTTTCGAGAATGATAAATTCTTGCATAAGCATTATGAAAAGATTAGAAAAAAAGAAAATACATAACAATAGATTTATATCAATAATTTTTTTAATCCTTGGGCCTTTTTAGGAATGATAAAATTTTAGTTAAAAAGTCAAAAGGTCACTATAAGTTGTTATATCACTCTCTTTATTTTTTTACACGTCTTTTTATAAAAAATCAATTAAAATAGTCAATTCTCAAACGAATCCTAAGGCCATGGCCACGCTTGGCCCTCCCGTCCCTTTGTTCCTGTGTTTCAGAGTGGTAGTAGTAGCGACAGAGAAAGTTGTGGGTTTTGGAGGTTGCAGGAAGAGAAAGAAGGGAAGGGATTGAGAGTTAGGGTGGCCAAAAAGATGAAAGTACAAGATGAAATTGACAGAGACAAACTACCTAAACTACTTATGTAATATGCCCTTTTATTTTACAGGGACTTGGAAACCACATTATTATATAAAATTGATCACAAAGTTGTAAAATTTAGGGCGGTGATTAAGAGCTCTAATAATAGAGCTCTAATAAGAACACTAGTGACATGGCAACTTAAAAAAAATAAATAAAAAAACAAAACAAAGGCAAAAGCGTCAAATCATACAGTGGGGCCCACAGGTTAGAGCTCTTCTAAAGCTCACAATTTAGAGGTCTCAAGCATTTTTCGTAAAATTTATTAATAATTTATAGTATTTTCCAAATAACATACAGTATATGATCTGGTTAGACTTGGTCCAACAATTTCAAAACTCAGCAGCACCATGCAATAGGTCCCAAAACAAAAATAAAAACAGAACTAAAAATATGTGTTAAGGAAAATGACAATAAGAAAGAACAAAACAGCAAAACCGTTTACATTCGTAATAGCATACGTCATCAATTAGAACCCTAGATGTTTACATGTTAGTCCCCTTTGTGGAAGCAAAATCCATTAAACACACCAACTCCCAAATCCATTTATTTATTGATTTATTGCATGTTAAGTGACACTTGTCACTCTGTGGTTCCTCCAAATGACTCAATCAAATATTGGCAAATCCAATGTTGCTCCTTATTCAATTAATCTTGCTATATGCTAGGTCAAAAACATTTTCTTACATCTTAGGAATATACTACCCAAGGTTCTCCATCTCTCTTCTTGTTTCCTTTCGTGTAAAGACAGTGAAATTTCATTATATAATTTAATCAGTTGTCCCATGTTAGCTTACTTGTGCAAATAAACTTAGTAAATGCTTGAAAAAAATTGTCAATTCATTGTCAATTTCAATGGTGAGTAGATCTCATTTTTTGTTCAGGTATAAAATCAATTTGAGACTCCTATTATAGCGAAATGTGATCATTTTCAGTGATAAGTATGATTCAAGAATCACTAATTTTCTAGAGTCCCACCTCATTTTTATTTTTTTGCGATCCGATTTTACTCATCATCAATCATCAATTAGCAACTCAATTTTTTTCTTATCCGGATCTGACAACTGGTAATGGTTCTAGGGTATGGTACCCAACACAACTAGTATTGTACCGAAGAAAATCTTGGAGCGGGTTTAGATAATTTACTTCATCATTCTTATTGATTAGGTATGACATTTTTCACTTGTCACTCTTAACTCATTGTCTTCAATAAGGTTTCAAATAGCAATATCGGGAACAAATCAGTTACAACTGTAATGTAGTGATATCCATAGTATTAAGCAATATATAAAATTTGAAATCAAGTAATAAGCTCAGGAATTTTTAATTATATATTTTTTTAAATCATCTACAGTGAAAAATAACAAAGTTGGTCGTCTTGGCTACATCAATTGTAAATTGAGTTATGAATCAATTATGAATCAATACGTATAGTGAATAAGTCAGGGATTGTTTGGGAAGTGCCAGATTAGTATATTTTTTGACTTTTTACGAAAAAATATGAAATATAAGTTGGGTTTGAAGTAATGTGGTAGAGAAGTGATATGACCCAAATAAAATGATTGTAACCCAAATAGAATAATGTGTTAAAATAGCATTTGCCATTTTAGCATGTGCCAAACAAGTACTTCATATGTATGTAATTTTTATTTCATTGATACATCTGAAAGCAATCATTATTGAAACGTAAAAAAGTAATATGTATTAATCAATATTTAAAATTTAGATTTTTTTAAACTTTGCCGAATGTGATGATTGACCAATAAAATTATTCCATATACACAAAAACAATTGAAACATATCATGAAAAATATCTAAATGTAATGGGCTATTCGAAACTTTTTTTTGGTCTATTAGAACATGCTCTAAACAATGGTGAGGTGACTTTGCCTGTGTTTGGCAAGTGGATTTGCAGGTTTTTTTGGCTATTTTAGTCACAAAAAATAAAATAGGCTATTTTAGCCATAACAAACAAAACATCACATCCAACCCATAATCATTACATTCTTCTCTCACAAAAAAACTCAAAAAAGTCAAAAAGTCAAAAAGTCCTTCCCAAACCAAGCTTTTAAGCTCAGGCTAAAATAACCAAAAAAGCCAAAAAACCAAAAAGTCAACCCACTTCCCAAACGGAGGCTTTATGAGTTTATTAATCAAAGTAGACTACATGAATCCATGATGATAAGATTAGATTGTGATATGACCCTGATACCAAGAAAAAATAATTAATATACAAACACTAAGGACACACAAAATCCTGCTGGGATCTTTCACAACAATGATATGATTGGCTATAAAATGTTGGAGAATATGAGTACATCACCTCAAATCTACTCAGCTGTCCTTTGGCAATTAAGTTTAGTTGGTTTTTTTAATTAAATTAGTCAAAAAAAAAAATAATAATTAAATAGATTAAAAAATCAATAAAAAAATATCACATCAAAATCACAATCAATTTATTTTTTCTCTCATAAAAATAAAAAAAATCAAAAAAATCAAACCCAAACGAACTTTTTAACTTAGGTTAAAAAAGTTAAAAAATCCAACTTTCCAAATGAAGTCTTAGTTATGAGAAATCAAGACACTATTTGTATCAGTTGCGAGTTGCGAGGTAACAGTATCAAAGAATATGTATAATTGATAACTAAGTAATGTAGTTGTATATTTTTTAAAATTATCTGTTGCATAAAAGAGTTAATCTGACCATATCTGTTGTAAAGCAACTATACCGAACAAAGTCATGAATCGACTATACAACAATGGGCAAATTACATATACACCCCTCCAGGTTTGGTTAAATTACAGATACCCCCCTGAGGTTTCGGAAATTACATCCCGCCCCCTGAGGTTTGTATTTTCATAACAATTTACCCCCTGAGGTTTATATTTCATAACAAATTACCCCCTAATTTCTTATGCAAATATAGCATTCAGGGGGAAATTTGTAATTTCTCAAACCTCAGGGGGGTATCTGTAATTTTGTCAAACCTGGAGGGGTGTATATGTAATTTGCCCTAAAACAATATATATCACAAACTAAGCCTCTGTTTGGCAAGTGAGGTTGGAGGCTTTTTTGGCTATTTTAGCCACAAAAAACAAAATAGGCTATTTTAGCTATAACAAACAAAACATCACATCCAACCCATAATTATTACATTCTTCTCTCACAAAAAAACTCAAAAAAGCCAAAAAGTCCTTCCCAAACCAAGCTTTTAAGCCCAGGCTAAAATAGCCAAAAAAGCCAAAAAGCCAAAAAGCCAACCCACTTCCCAAACCAAGCCTAAATGATAAATATTTAATTATCATTTCCACCGATGGTTAAAAAAAAATCAAATACTTATCAATCAATATTTAAAATTTGAGTGTCTTGCGGCTTTGCCGAACCTAATAATTTGTCAGAAAAACATTTTCATATATACACAAAAATACTGAAAACATATGAGAAGTAATGCATTCAAGTTTTAGCAGATGGATCAATGGTTAAAAGTTTTATTCCCATATCCCTTGGACCATTTCAAGGCTTTAGTTTGATAATTATTTGATATATGTGAGATAAGAAAATATATAGAGAAAATAACAAATAAATGAGACAATTATAAAATAATTGCACCACAAATATATTTTTTTGTACAACTTTGACACATAGAAAAGATCTACACCAAACGTATAAATAAACTTATACTACCATAAAAATAAAATTATTTCTTCACTGTTTCACTAAAATACAATTTCCCAATTGTATTATACCTAAGAAAAAAAGTATGATGAAAATTATCTTCTATAAACTAATAATAACTTAGCCTCCGTTTGGGAAGTGGGTTGACTTTTTGGCTTTTTTGGCTATTTTAGCCTGGGTTAAAAAGTTTGGTTTGAGAAGGGCTTTTTGCCTTTTTGACTTTTTTGACTTTTTTTGTGAGAGAAGAATGTAATGATTATGGGTTGAATGTGGTATTTTGTTTTTTGTGACTTAAATAGCCTATTTTGTCTTTTGTGGCTAAAATAGCCAAAAAAGCCCCGTTTAGCTCTTGCCAAACGGAGCCTTAATTATTGGTCAAAATAGTAGTTACATACAAAATGATGTGATTAGGTTGAATGAGAAAAAATAATTAATAAACCTACACCAAATACACATAGACCCTGTTTGGTAGAGCTGTGGGAAAGTACTTATAGCTTATGCCTTAACAGCTTATAACTTATAAGTATGAACATAAACTGATTTTTGACTTATAAATTAAGCATCTCTTGTCCCACTCAAAGAATAAGCTGATTTCTGACTTACAAAAAGTTATAAGCTGCATTGTTAAGCTAAATCAAACACATCAAAATAGTTTAAATTAAGTTGAAACCTGAAATAAACAGCTTTTAAGCTGCACCAAACAGGCACATAGTGGCGAAGAAAATCTTGGACTGGGTCTGAATCATTTATTTCGCCATTCTTTTTTTATTTGTCATGACTTTTTTTCATATGTCATTCTCTTTAATTCATTGTCTTTAGCAAGGTTTCACATAATGGTATTTGTATCTATTGCAAGGTAACAGTACTAAGTAATAGGTAGTTAAATTTCTCATATCGATTATATGAAGTTGTTATTATTGACAGTGAACCGAGTCATGAGTTAATGCGTGTTATGAATCAGCCAATAAATTTCAAATTTTCATTCCCATTGATATCTTATAATGCATCACTATCGAGAGGTTAAAAAAAAAAAGAAAAAAAAGAAGGCAATATATATATGTATATTTTTTTTTTGTATATATAAACACTCAAAATACAGTTTGATTTTTGATCAGCAAAACTGAAACTTTATTAATGATAGAACATATACAATGAATATGGTAATACAATAAAGGGGAGGCAAGAGCAAAGAGCAACATAGTGGCGATCCAAACCCTAAAAGGTTGGTACCAAGAAGATCAAATAATCATATGCTATCTCAAGTCATGAAAGTTGGTGAGAAACCAACAAATGAGGGGAAAATTAGAAATAAAATGAAAACAAAGAAACAAACACCAAACAAGGCTCAAACAAAACTAAAGAACCAAACTGTTGCCTGAAACCAAACTAAAGGCAAAATTCACTGATGGCAAAAACCACAGCTCAGACCAAATAGCAGCAGCAGATCAAAAAGCCCAATTCTCAGCCTAATCATCTGCCTCTCGCAAAACCAGTTCGCAACCCTCAGATGCATTCCTTTATCTGATCCAAGTTGTTGATGAAGTCATTAACGAAGCACATAATCCCTTTTGAAGAAGCTTTAATCCACAAGACAAATCTGATCCACAAAGCTGCACTCATTAAAAATACAATCATTTCTTGACTTCCAAATGGACCAGAGAACAATTGGAGGCAAATAGAGTTTGATTTTATTCAACCACTTATTGAGTATGTAACCAATACACATATTTTTTTTTTTTTGATAACTCAGGTATCCCCAACCCTCCGATTTTTAGAGAAGCCATGACTAATCCTGAGGGGTATTTAGCCGGTGGGAAGCTAGACACCCTTGCACAAACTGCTGCAGGCACTCACCCAGTGGGGAATCGAACCAATACACATATTTTGATTGGTATAAAATGATGGGACCTTCGATTTTGGATGAGATCATTACACTTTTTGAGTACAAAAATGCTTTAGAGCTCTAATATAAGAGCTCTAATAGCTCTAATGGGAAGGTAGGACCCACCCTGATGTGATGTTTGTGCCTTGTTTTGTTTTGTTTTTTTTTTTTTTTTGCTTTGACACATCACTAGAGCTCAAATTAGAGCTCTAGATTTAGAGCTCTCTAGCATTTCCCTTTTGAGTATGGAGTCCACATATTAACACCAATCATTTTTTATGTATGGTTGTTACACTAAAAAAAAGTAAGTCAACAAATTTAATTTTCTTAAAACATATAAAAGTGAATCACTAGTCAAAAGTTTTATACCCACAATCTTTAAGGCCACTCCATGCTCAAATTTAGTAATTGTTTAATATATGTGAGACAAGAAATTACACATACTAAAAGAAAGGAAAAAGAGAAAACAAAAACCATTATCATGAAAAGCATCCATATATTGGCCTTCTATAAACAATTCATAAATTTTATTATTAGTCTGTTAGGTATGCTTTAACCAATGGTGACTGTATTACTTTATTAATCAAATCATTCATGAATTGGAATACACATACATGACTCCATGAATATGTGATTAGGTAGTAATCTGATCATGCATTGCCCTGAAAGTATAATTAATATATTACACACAAAATCCTGCCGGAATCTTTCACAACAATGACTTGATTGACTAAAAAATGTTGGAGAAGATGAAGCATATCACCTGAAATCTATCTCTTTCTCTATCAAGAATCCCTTCCTTTCAAGCAAGCAAATTCTCTTTAAATTGAATTAAATATATGCATGCACGGATGTGACATAAAACTATTTTAAATCTAATTTAATATAAAAGAGAGATAGAGATAGGTAACCAAATGGATTGTCCCAAAGTAGATTCTATGCTCTCATGGGTAATATTCTCTAGTTTCATTACCTATTTTTACTTTATAAAATAAATAAGTATATATATATATATATATTATGTAATACTCACAATTGGTAGCGTAATGAAAGACTTTAGGAATGAAACAATAATCATCTACCTTCGTTAAACAATTGAGACACAAATTTAATTTTCTAGTTAGTTTAGGCTTGATAATTATTTGATATTGTGGGAGCGGAGGACATAAATTCCTTAATCAGTAAACAGGGCAAACCCAAGCCCATCACTAATTAGCCAAATTTAACTTGGACCCATTGGGCTTAAGTAGTTGTACGCCGAGTGAACCAACGTGTGTCGATCATGTGATGTTGAGCCTATAAACATTGATGCTGAATGTTGAAGTCGGATTGGCGTATCAATCCACTTCACGTGGGCCTAAACTGTCCCTTTCCAGTGGTGTATTAGAAAGTCAGGCTCTGGTATGGTGATGATCATGAGGTAAATATGAAAGCTACTTGAGAAATATTTGGGAAGGACCTCTATAGTAGGGGGCAATTCAAAGTAGGAAGGTATGTTTTTTGGATCACTGAGATTCACTAGAAATATAAAACATTTCTTCTCTCAACCAGATATTGACTTACTCGTCGAAGTGCTAATTTCGGCCCCCCAATCGAAATACTTTTCTTGTTTCAGGCATCAAGGTTAGGATCTTTCAAGGTTTGTTTGGAGCGAAAGAGTATTATGAAACCACCCCTCACAGATATATATATATATACAAATATATAAACAAAAAATTATACGTATCAAGAGTCAATAAAGAGCTTTAAAAAATTTGTAAATTACAGCGGTGGCTCTTCCACCCGGGGGCACTCCGACGATCAAGTCAGTATATCTCTCAAACATAATCAAGTGCTAAACTCACAAGCTTGAGTATCAAACTGCGTACCTTAGACCCACGGGGATGCCTCTCTTTTATAGTTTTACTAAATCCAAGTCCCACTAGAAGTCTGACTTTTATGGACTCCAATTCAATGTCAACTTTGGACTCTTTAAGAGATAAAGATAAACTCCCTAAGAGCTTTTATCCTTATCTTAGCAAAAGTCTTCTCTTTTCTCTAGGACTCTTGTCCATATCTAAGTTGAGTTCCCTCTTCATTCTAGGACTCTTGTCCCTTATCCGCTTACCTCGGATTCCGATGTCTTCAGAGATAACCTCGGTCTAGCCGAGATGACCTCGGCACAATGACCAAGACACGTGGCACCTCGGCTGACACGTCGGCGTCACCTTGCCACGTGTTGGTACTCAGAAAATATATCTCCACATAAACTAATCCAATAATTATAATCTTTTCATTATATATATATATATATATATTTTGATAGCACATGAGTGAGAATTAAGCCGAGATCATTCATTTTAGGCCGACATGCCTTCATCAAAGAACAAGAACTCAAACAAACTCCTCCACGCGCATGAGCTGTCATGCACCTTTCCTCAACCGTTCCCCTCACGTGCTTTAGTCTTATTGGCCCGTGTCTGTGATGCGCCTGAAAGCTGTATTTCACCCATCTGCGCCGTCTGACGTGTGCGTTGCTCCAGGCGTAATAAATGCCCTGCTTTTGCCGCCGTTTCAAGTTTGTTACAAAACTTTCCCTCTTTCTTTTCGTCTCTTTACTTTTTGTTTTCGATTTTCTGGCTTTCTCTCTCTCTTAAACTTTCTCAAATCCACCATTGCTCT
The DNA here is from genome assembly GCF_004153795.1 of Camellia sinensis. Lineage (NCBI taxonomy): Eukaryota > Viridiplantae > Streptophyta > Magnoliopsida > Ericales > Theaceae > Camellia > Camellia sinensis. Next base: position 534,788 of record NW_021024768.1, on the reverse strand, counting down.
AGCTCCAAGCTCTACAACCGTCTTCATTCACCCTTTGAAGTTTTCGCCGTTCCGTCGTGTCTGTAACCGTTGCCTCACCTCGGCGACCTTTTATTCCGGCTTCATTTGTTCTGGTAAGCCTCTGTTCCTCTTGTTCCCAATTTCTTTTATGTGCTTTCGTTTACTTACTGCCATTATTGCGCTGTTCAAACCTTTGATTTGCTGAACTATTCATCTGGATGCGTCTTTTCCATGATTTTACTCATATCCTGAACACTTGCACTGTTTTAATACTTTTCTTGCCACTGTTCTTGACCTTTTACTTCTGTATTGCTTTTTAAGAACCATACCTCTGTTCTTCGTTTCTGAAACGTCTTTCTTTGTTTCTTGTTTTCTGTTTTGCCTTTCCAGATCTGTGCCTTTGATCTTCATCTTCATAGTTCTTAGGCTTGGGATTTGTTTGTAGAACCTTTAATTTAGGGAAAACTGAAACAATCCTTACCAGCATATACCTAGGGTTTCGCCGAGGTCCGGATAACCCCTTAAGAACACCTTTCTTTCTGAAACCTAGCCCTCTGTTTTTAGGCCGACGTTATGGGTATGTGAAGACATAGGGTAGATACCCCAACCAAACTCGAGTACTTTAGGCGGGAGTTCTCTATTCCTGCCAATGTCTATCTGAGGCTAGCTGAAGATAGTGACTCTATCATGCCCACAGATGATTCAATGCCCTTTCCTATAGTAGCCTTTACTGAGTGCGGACTCCGGCTCCTACTTAACATTCTTTTTCGTGAAATTCTTCATTTTTACAAGTTGAACCCTATGCAACTTGCCATAAACTCTTATCGAGTGATCAATGGTATCATAGCCCTAGCTAGGCAGGAGAATGTTAGGATCACCCTTGCCGATGTACAATATTGTTATACCATGTGCCCCCTTAACTTGAAGGAAAAAGGTTACATCTACTACCTCAAGCCGAGGTCTACTGAATTCAAAATTGTAGCCAACCTCCCGGACTCCAACAAGGGAGCCAGGGATGACTTTGTCATTGCTTCGGGAAATTGGGAATTTGGTCCAGACGAAGATGTTCACCTCTACCCTCTTCCTCGAACAGTTAAAGAGGGCAAGGGTAAGAGCCCAGCGTCAATACTTAGTTATTTTTTCCTAAGTCTTCAAAACTTTGTCTGTTTCTAATGTCTGTTTGTTTGTCCTGCAGATCTTCATCAGCCACCAAAAAACTTCCGCCAATCCTTCTTCCCAGGAAAAGATTTGAAGAAGCTCCCAGATCTTCCAATCCACAAGCGCAAAGCTCCCCTGTTACTGAATTTTATACCGACATACAAATCCACATTGCCCGACGTCCCAAAAAGAAAGAAGAAGAGCCTATCTCCTCCCTCTGCTACCACTCTGCAAATAGCATCAACATCTCGGGCTGACCAAGGGTCAACCTCTGATCCAGCCGACCAACCATCAACTTCAGCCCCATACTTAATCCCAATACCAGAAAGAAAACGTCGGCGACGACTCATCAAAACTGTTGAGATGGGTCGCTCGAAGCCTGTTGCCCAAGATCTCCTGGCCGATCTTCCCACGGATATTGACGCTCAACCGACGCAAACCATGCCCCCACCAAAGCCGAAGAGAATCAAAAAGGCTCAGCCTAAGGCCAAAGCTACTGAGGTTGAGGCTGAGGATGCTCTGCCCATCTCACAGTTGGCAGAGAGTAAAAAATCTGCTTCTATTTCTGCAAAAAGGTCTGCTAAGGCCCAGCCATCAGAATCCACTCAATCAAAGAAGCCGAGGTCATCGTCTGCGACGACCTTGGGTTCCAGAATACCAAAAGTCCCTTGGAGACCAGAGATTACTCTAGAAGATAAGCCAATCCTAGCCAGCGACAGTGCTGATGATGTAAATGTCGGCGTGGCCCTAAGTACTGCTCTACTCTTCCCAGGAGATCTTGAGCGAAATGCCAAGATGAGTGAGTATGAGAACTACGCCTTTATGCTGCAACACTCTGTCCAAGTAAGTGCCTTTGTGTTTGTAATCTGTTCTCTTTCTTAATTTGTAAAATTTCGTAATAACTTGTGCCTTGTGTTCTTTCAGGCTATCCAACATGCCCACTCCCTCTCCATGCATGCTTTTGAAACGAGGGAGAGGTTGGCCGACATGAAGAGGGAGGTTTCTGCTCTTAAAAATGAGAGCAAAACTCTTCAGTCAAAAATGAAAAAACTGGAGGACCAAGCTGAGGCCGCCACTAAAGCCCGAAGTCTAGCCGAGGAAAAAGCTGAAGCCACCGAGGCAATTAAGAAGGTCGCCGAAGCCGAGAAGAAAGAGGCCGAGGACAAAAAGGCCCAAGCGGAAAAGGAATTTCAAGATGCTTTATTTACTAAGGATGCCGAAATCAAGGCGGTCGACGAAAAGGCCTATGCCCAGGGTATGGCCGATGTTACCGAGGAGTATAAACTTCAGGTTAGGCAGGCATGCAACAGGGGCTTCTCCCTTGGTTGGATGTCCTTGATAAAAAAACTTGATCTTCCTGCTGGATGCTATTCCTCTGTCATTCCCCCCACCTCCTCCATCAAGTCAACCCGAAGGAGGATCTGAATCTGAGTCTGAAGATGCCGATGAGGAAGAGGATGAGGCCTTGGTCAGAAAATCAAGGGATGCTGATGGGGCTAAGTCCTCTCTTCTGAATGAACAAGTCCTTGACCTGACTCAAGATGAAGAAGGTGATGAGGTTATCCCTGAAGCTGTTCCTGACACTGTTCCAGCCGACATCCCTTCCGAGGTTAAGACTGTTGAACAAACTCTTCAGGAAATTGACGCCGAAATAGCAGCAGAGAAGGAGGCCGAGGTTGTATCAGATCTCCAAATTCAACAATCCGGAGGAGAAGACCCTTAGTTTTGTGTTTTGTTTTTCCTTTATCTTTTTCTGAACAATGTAAGCTTTTGCATGGCCGATGTGCCTCCCAGCTTTGTAAATGTTATCTCAGTTTTCCTTTTCTTAATGCTTGAATGCTTGAATCTTTGTCTTTTCTTTGGTTGCTTCTGCATAGTTCTATACTTAGAATACTTTGCATGTCCTTCATATCTTGCCATTTTTGTGCAATCTTCTCAGGATTACATATCTCGGGTTTAATAACTACAAGTCTTTACTTCGGCAAGATATTGACCTGCAAACTTTTCATAAGTTCCAACAAGTGTAAAACATATACTATTCAATGTCAATTTTGCAAACTTTTTCCCAAGTTTCAACAAGTATTTAAATAGTGATCTCGGTCTAATCCTACTTGTAAATTGCTGCAAATTTCAACAAGTGTTAATACATACTGTAATTTTTTCTCAAGTTATAACAATGATCTACTTGTAAATTGCTACAAATTTCAACAAATGTTTAAGCAATATACTTAGCTTTTACCTTAACCTGTAAATTACTGCAAATTTCAACAGATGATCACATGTCGGTTTAACATTATCTTGTAAATTGCTACAAAATTCAACAAGTGTTAAGCATCTTCTTTGGTTGGATCAACCTGTAGATTTCTATAAGTGTGTAAACTATAACCTCGGTTTCACTTCGGCTCGTAAATTGCTACAAATTTCAACAAGTGAAGAGAACCAGTAATCTCGGCTTAATTTTGACTTGTAAATTGCTACAAATTTCAACAAGTGAAGATAAGGAATCAGCTTAATTCCAACTTGTAAGTTGCTACAAATTTCAACAAGCGAATTAAGGAATAATCTCGGCTTAACTTCGACTTGTAAATTGCTACAAATTTCAACAAGTGAAGATAAGGAATCAGCTTAATTCTAACTTGTAAATTGCTACAAATTTCAACAAGCGAATTGAGGAATAATCTCGGCTTAACTTCGAGTTGTAAATTGCTACAAATTTCAACAAGTGAAGATAAGGAATCAGCTTAATTTCAACTTGTAAATTGCTACAAATTTCAACAAGTGAATTAAGTGTCTCTGTCTTCTCTTTGCCCCTAATGTGAACCTGAGTTCTTCTTGGGTTCTCATTATTCATCTCCAAAAACACCAATATGTAACTTTATCCATCATATGTGTTTTAAAGAAAAGGGAAAAGATTTTATTGATGACATCGGCCAAAAATACTGCACATCTAATGATAGAAGAATTTTAAATTACAAGTATTCCAAGGTCTTAGTAGTGCTTTGCCCTCGTTATCTTCAAGCCGATAAGCTCCATTGCCTAATACCGAAGTAATTCTGTAGGGTCCTTCCCAGTTTGGGCCAAGCTTGCCCTCTCTGGGATCTTTCTTGTTGCCGATGACTTTTCTCAGGACTAGGTCGCCGACTTGAAAATCTCTTGGATTGACCTTCTTGTTGTAAGCTCTGGCAAGCTGTTGCTGGTATACTACAAGCTGAATTGCGGCTTTCTCTCTTCGTTCTTCCAAAATATCCAGATCTCGGGCTAAGATTATGTCATTGGTGCCATTCTTTACTCTCTGGGTTCTGATCCCTGGGATGCCAATCTCCAATAGGATGACTGCTTCTGCGCCATAAGCCATGGCAAAGGGGGATTCCCCTGTTGATCTTCTCGGCGTAGTCCGATATGCCCAAAGTACGTTGGGCAACTCGTCTACCCACTTTCCTTTTGCTGCCTGCAGCCTCTTCTTTATTCCATCCAAAATTACTTTGTTGGATGCTTCTGCTTGCCCATTGCTTTGGGGAAAACTTGGTGTTGAAAAGTAGTTCTTGATCTTGAATTTCGCACAAAAGTTTTTGATGAGTTTGCTGTCAAACTGTGTTCCGTTGTCGGCAACTATTGCTCTTGAAATCCCAAATCTGTTGATGATGTTTCTCCATATAAAGTTCTTGACGTCCACATCTCGGATTTTGGTAAGAGGTTCTGCCTCTATCCACTTTGTAAAGTAATCTGTGGCCACCAGCAAGTATTTTCTCTGCCCAGTTGCCTGGGGAAGTTTCCCAACCAGATCCATGCCCCATTGGGCAAACGGCCAAGGGCTGGATACTGGGTTTAGGTCAACAACTGGCTGATGTATCAAAGGTGCAAACTTTTGGCATTGTTCACACTTCTTTACGTAGGCTTCAGCATCCTTCTGCATGTAGAGCCACCAATACCCCTGGGTAATGGCCCTGTGGGCTAATGATTTGCCCCCAGCATGGCTTCCACAAGTTCCTTCATGAATTTCATACAGGAAATCTTCAACCTGCAAAGGGTGTACGCACCTTAAAAGTGGTCCAGTGAAGGACCTTCTGTAGAGGTGTCCATCTTCTGTTAGACAGAATCTTGCTGATTTCAGTCTGGCTTTTTGTGCCTCTTTACGATCTTCTGGCAGCTTTCCTTCTTTCAGGAATGCAACAATTGCATCCATCCAGCTTGGCCCCATGTCCACACACATTGCTTCCTGTTCTATGCTCTTTGGTTCTATGCTCGGGCCCGACATATAGTCGATCATAATTGTCCTTGTTTTTCCAGTCTGCATTGAACTTGCCAGGTACGCCAACGCGTCGGCGTGGGTGTTGTCATCTCGGCTAACTTGGAGTAGTCGGCAATTTTGAAATAGGGCTGCCAATCTGATGACCTCTTTTGCATATGCCGACATCCTTTCGTTCCTGGCAGCAAATTCACTTGTGGACTGGTTAACAATAAGTTGTGAATCACAAAAAACTATTACCTCATCTGCTTCTGCTGCTGTTGCCAGTTTTAGCCCTGCAATTAATTCTTCGTATTCCGCTTCATTGTTTGAGGCCTTGAACCCCAAACGGATGGACTGTTCTATTATTTCTCCATCTGGAGATATCAGCAGTACTCCTGCCCCCGCTCCTTGTCGGTTCGAACTTCCATCGACGAACAGTCTGAATGAATCGCCGATGTAGATGCTGCAGAGTTTGAGTTTTTCCTTTCTTTGTTCTTTTGCCCTAGGCTGGGATTCTTTTTGCTTGTTGGGACAATGCTCATCCTGGCTCAACGGAGCCCGATGTTCGATGGTTTCGGGTGTGAATTTTGCCATGAAGTCGGCCAAAACTTGGCCTTTAATTGCTGTTCTTGGCCTGAACTCCAGGTCATACCGGCCCAGGGCTACTGCCCATCTTGCTATCCTTCCTGTTAAGTCTCCTTGTTGCAACAAGCACTTCAGTGGGTGCTCTATTAGGACCACAATCTTGTGCGCCTGAAAGTAATGGTTCAACTTCTTTGAAGCCATTACCAAGGCTAGCATTAATTTCTCCAGTGGTTGATACCTTGTTTCTGCATCGACCAAGGTTTTACTAACATAATAAACAGCCTTTTGCTCCCCTTTTTCTTCTCGGATTAGAACTGCACTTACTGCGTGTTCTGAAACTGCCAAGTACAAAAACAGTTCTTCCCCTGGTTCTGGATTGGAAAGAACCGGAGTTGTGGTCAAGTACTTCTTTAGGTCGGTTAAAGCGGCTTCGCATTCTTCTGTCCACAGAAAGTCTGTGGCTTTTTTCACCAAGTTGAAGAAGGGTTCTAACTTAT
>NW_021024768.1:483692-527495 GCF_004153795.1 Camellia sinensis | reverse complement strand
CTGTCGACATTCAGTCTGTGGCAAGTGACCTCGGGGTCAATGCCAGGCATCTCATAAGGTGTCTAGGCGAACACCTCAATGTTGGCTCTCAAAAAATCTTCCAGTTCTCTTTCCTCTTCTTCGGCTAAGCCTGAGCCGAGAAGAAAGAAGCGTTCTTCGTCGTCCTCCTGGACAAGGATTTTCTTTAGTGTCTCTTCACTTTTTTCGGTTGGCTCCTTGCCGACATCATCTAGGACCTCCATAGCCTCGTCTTCAATCTCTACCTCTTTTGGCTCTTGAATGCTGCAAGTAGACTTCATTGCTGCCATGGAGCAACTTTTTGCCTGTAGTTGATCTCCTCTGACTTCTTCAATCCCATGTTCTGTTGGGAACCGCAATAGTTGATGCAACGTTGAGGGAACTGCCCCTATTGCATGCAACCAAGGCCTTCCCAAGATGATGTTATACGGCGAGGGCGTATCAATCACAATGAATTCCGTCTTGATTTTCTTCGTGCCGGCTTGAACTTCCAAGCTTGTTGCGCCAAGTGGCCACGTCGACGTACCGTTGAAGCCGACCATCGGGCCATTCGATTGCTCTATGTCGTCTGGGTGAATGCCCAATTCCTTGTAACATCTAACATACATGATGTCACAAGAGCTGCCTTGATCTATCAGGATGCGTTTCACTTGGCATTCCCCAACCTGGAGGGATACTACCAAGGCATCATTATGCGGATGTTGGACCAACTCAAGGTCAGCTTCAGTGAAAGTTATCATCGGTCCTTGGCATTCTTCAGGCCGAGGTCTTTTGTATCTGACCTGGTTCACGTGCTGCAGGTGTTTTACTCTTTGGGTTTCTCCTCGAATGTCTTTTTCGTTCACCTTTGAGTGGATTACATTAACCACCCGTGGTTCTCCTGCCTGTGGTTGCTGTGCTAGGGGAGGCGGTGCTGCTGGTGCTTGAGGCAATCTTGCCTGTTCTTCTCTTGTCCTGGCCTTATCAACAAGGTCCCTCAGATGGCCTTGCCTTACTAGGTCTTCTAAGTGTGCTTTTAAGGCTCTGCAACCCTGAGTTGGGTGTCCTTCTTCATTATGGTAAGCACAGCGCCTACCAACGTTTCTTCCCATAAATTCCCCTGGTGCTCTTGCCGGTGCCCTGAAATAGGGTTGATTTCGTATTTGGTCCAGGACTTTATGGATAGGGATTCGGAACACCGTCGTCACTGCCTGTTTACCCTTCAATTCTGTTTCTTGTTTGGTCGGCCCGTTGGTACCTCGGCCTCGCTTCGGCGAGCCGTTTCCCTTCTCTTGCTTCATCTCTATGTTTCCTAACGTATCTTCCTCGGCTCTGGCGTACTTCTCGATCCTCGCCATGAGTTCCTCCATGCTTTTTGGCAATGTTTTTGCCAAAGACTTCCGTAGTGGGCAGTTATCTTTCAGGCCGTTCTTGAAAGACACGACCGCCACTTCTTGGTTGCATTCAGGTATTCGATTGAACACCTCGTAGTACCTCTTCGCGTAGGCCCTAAGGCCTTCTTCTTTGGTGATTCTTAAAGCCATCAGGGCGTCGACCCTCAAGGGCTGTAATTTGTTCGTTACAAACCTGGCCACAAACATCTCGGCCAGGCCTTCCCATGTCTTTACGCTTCCCTTCGGTAGTTTATGGAACTAATCAGATGCAATTTTCCCAAAGGATGAGGGAAATACTTTGCAGAGCAATGGCTCGTTCCCACTATATAATGCCATTGAGTTCAGGTATAGTCCAACATGAAAGTTGGGATCTGACTTACCATCATAAATTTGGAACCTTGGCATACTGAATCTTTTTGGTGCTTCAAATTTGTCCAGTTCCACCGAGAACGGTGTTCTCGGCTTAGCTGGGGATGTCACCTCGGCTTCAACATTCTGCTGCCTCCTTTTGAGGTAATCCCTCAAGTCTTCCTTACTCCTGCCTGGAGCTCGGCTATCTCTAGACTTTAATCTTTTTGGCACACTACTTTCGGCCTCGTAGTGGGCCCTTTTCGATCTTTCTCCACGGGTTGTGTCAAAGCAGAGTGCTTGCCCTTGAACATGCCGATGTTCTTTGGGCCCTGGATCCTTCATGCGATGTGTCCTTCGGGACTCTTCTTGCCTTGGCTCCTCTCGTCCGACTTCCCCAGAAGGTCGGTGAGAGTGCCTTCCACTCCTGGTGTGCTGAGGGGCTTCGGGGATTGCTTTCCTTCCTCCCTTCTGGGTGTTAATTGCCGGCATCGGCGTATCTTGCAGTGGGTATGGCGGCTGCATAACATTGTTTTGCATCATGAAGTTGACCACTGACTGTAGGTCTGCCAACTTGTTTGCCAAGTCTGTTACTTCTTCATCTCTCCGTAGGCACCTATCCCTCCATACCTGAAGGTTATCTTCGTTGATGTCTTTCTCTCCGTGACCCTGGTCATGATTTTCTGTACTGTGGTTGTCTCCTTCAACGTCAAGATCAATTGGTCTGCCACTCCTAGCAGGAGTGTCGCCCCCAATGTTCTCCCTCTGTCCGTCACTGGCCATCTATTCTTCTAAGATTCCCACAGACGGCGCCAAATTGTGTGGGTAATTTTCTGACCACACTGCCCGCCTAGTAATCAGCTGGAGAGCACCGGCAGAATAGATGGCTTCAACAGACCTGTAACAAAAAGAAAAGGCTTCGGTGGTGGCTCTTCCACCCGGGGACACTCCGACGATCAAGTCAGTATATCTCTCAAAGATAATCAAGTGCTAAACTCACAAGCTTGAGTATCAAACTGCGTACCTTAGACCCATGGGGGTGCCTCTCTTTTATAGTTTTACTAAATCCAAGTCCTACTAGAAGTCTGACTTCTATGGACTCCAATTCAATGTCAACTTTGGACTTTTCAAGAGATAAAGATAAACTCCCTAAGAGCTTTTATCTTTATCTTAGCAAAAGTCTTCTCTTTTCTCTAGGACTCTTGTCCATATCTAAGTTGAGTTCCCTCTTCATTCTAGGACTCTTGTCCCTTATCCGCTTAGTCATAACATATCTTAATTAAGAGAGATTAGGTTTAATTGTCATGAAGTCGCTTTTTTGGTTTAGATATGAAATGGGCTTTGATTTGATCACTAATTTGCATTTCACAAGAAGTTGATCAGATTATATTATATTATCCAAAACTTATTGAAAAAAAAGACTTTACTTTAAGGTGTCGTTTGGCTGGGCCACCCCAACGGACTTTTTTATGCTACGAGAACTACAATGCATTGAGAAATAGACAAGTTCACCAAACAAGAATTTTCATGGCGGATAATATATGATTTTCAAAAGGTCTGATCATACTTTGATGGGTTTGGTTATGGTGTGCAACTTACACCTTACACCTTATACCTTACACTTACACCTTACACTTACACCTTTTGTAAAAAATTAAACCTTACACTTACACCTTTTTTGAGGTTGCACACCATGTGCAACCCACTTACACCTTACACCTTACACTTACACCTTACACTTACACCTTATACTTATATTTACACCTTACACTTACACTTTTTGTGTAAGTGGCACATGGTGTGCACTTGCACACTTAAGAAAACTCCTACTTTGATTTCAGAAGATCTTTGACCTAGTATTGTGTTCATATTGCAATTTCGTTGGAGACTGAACCCTTCTACATGTAGTCCTTCATATCTTCTTTGAATAATAAATTTGAATAAGAATTGGAAAAAATAAAGAAAAAAAAAATTGAACTAATATTTCATTTATAACTCTTTGACATTTTTCTTTTTCTTTTCAATTTTTTTAATCTAAATTCATTATTCAAACATAGTCTAAAGATCTAGTAAAAAATGTTGAGATGCCCCAAATATATGACCAAAAATTTTAAAACTCACTCATAAGTGTGGCAAGTCTCACAATACACATAAAATTTACAAGATAAGATATAGCCGTGAGGGAAAAGGTGGATCACACATAATGTGAGATCCACATGTGCAACTAAATATTTGTCTCACATTTATGTTCTATTATCATGGTCAGTATCAATGATACAATCAAATATCAATCCATATCAAACAGTATCGCCTATATATTGGTAAAAATAGTATAAGAGGCCCGAAATACCAATACATATTAAATAATGTAACCGTTGATATTTAAAGCTATGTCTATTATGCGAATTTCATTTGTATACTTAAACTTATTCGTTTTAAGAGGTCCAAAATACCAATACGTATCGACATATAAATAATGGAATGACCGATAAATAAAACCATATCTAATATGTGAATTTCATTTGTAGACTTAAACTTAGTCGTTGTACTGTGTTCAATAACAGAGAAATTATGTGGTACATACCTCTTCTCGGGTGTGTACCATATATAGCTTTGGTTACGACATTTCTGTGCTGTTAATTATGAAACATTATGATGTTGGTTATGACAAAATTTTGATTACGAGTCGTTTGATTATATCTCATGTAATGTTTAATTATTAAATTTATTTATTTATTTTTAGTTATAACTCTTATAGTATTGAGTTTTGTCATTTGTGATAATTAAACTTACAAATTACTAGTAATAACAAAATTAGTTATTTGTTATTTGTCATTAGGACACATCATTAAAATCCAAAATCATCAGCATTTAATTGTTACACAAATTTAAATTTAAAATTAAAATTTTTGTTTTGAACTGTTTTTGATATATATCTATCTATCTTCTATCTATCTATACTATTTATAAAGTGAGCACTCCTTATGGTGTCTTGAAGCCTTTGTTTCTTATGCTGCCACGTGTCTAATTTTTTATTTGATATATAAAAAAAAAAAAATTAGATTAGATAAAAAAGGAGAGAGGATTTGAACCTTAGACTTATGTCAAATGAATAAGAATCTTACCACTTAACTAACACACAATATATGATAAATATTTTATTTTATTTTTATTTATTTGAATTGCACACGCATCACGTGTGGTAATCGCTAGTATATGGGGGGGGATAAGTTTGATTCTTTATGTATGTGTGTGTGTGTGGGAATTCCCATTTGGCCTTTCATCTTTTAATTTTTATCAATTTACTCCATAAGCTAACTTATGTAAGGGGGGATAAGTTTGATTCTTTATGTATGTGTGTGTGTGGGAATTCCCATTTGGCCTTTCATCTTTTAATTTTTATCAATTTACTCCATAAGCTAACTTATGTAAGGGGGGATAAGTTTGATTCTTTATGTATGTGTGTGTGTGGGAATTCCCATTTGGCCTTTCATCTTTTAATTTTTATCAATTTACTCCATAAGCTAACTTATGTAAGGGGGGATAAGTTTGATTCTTTATGTATGTGTGTGTGTGGGAATTCCCATTTGGCCTTTCATCTTTTAATTTTTATCAATTTACTCCATAAGCTAACTTATGTAAGGGGGGATAAGTTTGATTCTTTATGTATGTGTGTGTGTGGGAATTCCCATTTGGCCTTTCATCTTTTAATTTTTATCAATTTACTCCATAAGCTAACTTTTGTAAAAAAATAAAAATAAAATTAAAAAAAAGACAAAAAAATGATAAATTAACAATCACAAGATTTAAAAATATTTTATTATATATAACTCACAATTCTGACACAAATCTAAATCCTAATATAATAATATATTTTTATATTATGTGACAGTAAACATGACATTTTCTATCTATTTTTTAACATAATTAATTTTAAGAGTAAAATGAAAAAAAAAAAAAAAATTGAAATATTAAAATCAAAAAAAAAAAATAAAAAAAATCAAATTTTAAAGATTAAAATGGGAAAATGGCCGAATATAGAGGAGGCGAATTATAATTTACTCAAAATATATTGATATGACTCTTTCACAAAACATTAATTATAGGAAATAAACATTTATATTCCATTTTCATATTATAAGTATTCCTTTCCTCATATGTTAGTTAAATTCCATGTTGAAGTGGGAACCTATAGCAGCAATTGTTTAACCCTTGCTCCACCTATTACAAGGATAAATCTGAAATGAACATCATAAATCATAGTCTTGGCTAATAGAGATAAATAGATTAAAGACAGAGTCAAGTATCGAGGGCTTTTTTAATTTGGGTAATGACCAATTTTAGGGGTCGTTGAAGACTCAAGACTCATAATTAAATAATCAGAAGAAATCTCAAAGCAGCATGTGATATTCTTTACATGATATTATGAATTAATTATGTAACAGAAAATTTTACGAGTATAACATATTGACTCAACTATGTTAGATAGTTAGGAAATAAAAAATAACTCACACTTAGTATGTATTATAATTTTTCATTAGCCAAGAGTAGCATGTAGACGAGCCATAGAATACTTCGAAAGTATTAAATAATTTTCTTAGGGTTAATTAGTACCCCTACATTGTCACCATAACATCACTTTTTTTTATAACTAGGTGTTCAGGCTAATTTACGTGCACCTCGACTAATTCCGATACCCACGCAATGCGTCCACCAATGTTTTCAAAACCGGACCGGTGAGCAAACCGGAAAAGGGATTGGGTGGACGGGTCACTGGTTCAACCGTCGGGTCAAAGCGGTCGAACCATGACGTCATAATTAATATTATATAATTAAAAAATATAATTATAAATTATAAATAGATAAAAATATATATAAATAATCAAATAAAAATAAAAATTGTTGCATAGTATTTATTAATAATATTTAATAAAGTCATAATTGATAAAAAAAAAAGTCACTTATTTTAAAGAAATTAAAATTTTTAAACATCCCATAAAAATGAATTGATTGAATGCTAGATTTAATTTTGGAGGGAAATGAAATTTTTAACTCTCCTTCCAATCAATATAATTCAAATAATTTGATTGAATCCCACATAGAATTTTGTAGGTTCTCTTTAAAATCTTTCCTATAAATAGAAATAACTTTCATAATCTTCTCAAACTTTTACTGAGACTTATGAGAGGAGACTCTTGAAATAATAATTTTTAGTCAAAATTTTAATATATATATATATATATATATAAATATATAAGAAAGAAAGAGAAAATAAAAAAAAAAGTAAAACCGAAAACAAAAAAAAAGGACCGGTCTGACCCTCCCGACCCGGTCCGGGTCACTGGTTTTGCCGGGTCGACTACTGAGTCACCAGTTTTTTCCGATTTTGGCCCCACTTCCGGGTTTAGGGGGTTGACCGGACCGGAACAAGGCCCGGTTCCCGGTCCGACCAGCCGATTCGGTCTGGGTTTGAAAACATTGGCATCCACTCCACATGGATCAGACAAATCTCGAACAAAGCCTATGGGCATGACCCTAAATAGTTGATAACACATAGAGGAGTTGAATCTGAGATAGTAACTTTAATTAATTTATTTTCAATTGTGACAATCAACTTTTATACTTTAAGTCAACTTGCAATGTCACTCTTCTATCCATTACCGTTAATAAGGTTGACAAAAATGAAAAACAAAGGGACCAAAATGAGATTTTAGGTAAAGACTAAAATGAGAATTTAACAAAAGTATAAGGCCTCTAATGAGAAGAAGAAGAAGAAGAAGAAGACCAAAAAAAAAAAAAAAAATCATGTTTAGCTCATATAACAAGTTTCATCAATCTTATTAACAGTAAATTGACGGAAAAATAATATTGTAAGTTGCCTTAAAGTGTAAGATTATAGTAAGGTGTTACAATTAAATAGGGTGGGAAGTGACTACTCAATTAATCAGTTTGTATCTAATCTACAGCAAGTCAGGAATTGCATAAAGTGAGGTGTCATCTAGCTGGTGCTTGCTATGTTGGGTTTGTGGTTCTGTTTTTTAGGTTGTTTTTTTCTTTTTCTTTTTTTTTTTTTGTTAGTTTCTCATCAACTTTTGGTGGTTGTGCTAGCATATGATAGGATGATTTTCACGGTGTCAACCTAGTTGGGATTGCGTCGCATTGCTTTGATGCTTGTTGCACTCACCTTTTCTGGGAAGCTCAACTGCCAGTAATGGCGTAATGGAGCTACTTTTAAGGAAGCATAATCAGCGATCATGGAGGAGCAGTTCGACGGATCGAAGTGCAGTTCGAAGGTCATCACTGACGAGTATAAATAGCAGAGCAGCCCCCAGGAAAAACACAATTTCTGTAAGGACTGATTAATCCTTGCTGGCACGCTCACATTCACAAAAATACCCTTCGAAAAGCCAAAAAGCCAACAGTTACATTTTTGGATTTAGTTTTACAGATTCTTGTTCATGTTGTTTACTCTCCGTGTATGGTGGAAATTATCTTATGAGCTGGAATTTATTGTCCTTACTTTCTACTTTTGCTTCCTTAAAAAAAGACAACTGAAATAGGTTAGTGTGAATTATCATAGCCTTGGTCAATATAGTAAGTTGGCTCTCAACATACCCTGCGAGACTTGGTCATAGACTTATACCTTGTTTGTTTACTTTGGCTTGCTTGATTAAATTATAGGGTAAATTACACGTTCTTATGAGATTTGGGGGAAAAAAATATATATTTACTTTTGTACTTTTTATGTAAATTACATTAGTTTCTTCTCAAGTTTTATTTCGCATAACAATTAAATTATTTTTATATCAGTAATTCATTAATTATACAATTGAAAAAATAATGTTATCATCTCTAATCTATTAAAATGTATATTCATCTTTGTTTATTTTAATATTTACCGACCACGTGCACTAATGTCCGTTACTTTAATCTTACTAAAAGAGAAATCAATGCAATTACGTCAAAAGTGTGATACTTACTGTATTTTTTTTAAAACTTAAGGACATGTGAGTGTAATTTACCTAAAACATTATAGTATTTGATTCATTAAAATAAATATTAAAATGGAATAGTAATTGTATCAAAACAATTATTTTAATGTTTAGTTTGGTATAAAGAAAAGAAATATACATTTCAACTGGAATCACTATTTGCCAATTTAGGAGAATGACTATTCCAATGGTGACTTGGTGTAGGTGTTGTGCCTTATGGCATAGCACGCGTGTTGTGAAGTCTGTCGGGACGTGTCTCGAGTCTATTTTTTTATTTAAACTGTTTATATTATAAGATTTGTCAAATAAATCATACATAAAAAATAAAAATAAAAAATCAGATTACTTGGACATCTATAGCTCTATAATAATATCACATTTGTTTTAAACAAAAATAAACAGTTGGTATAATTTTTTTAAAAATAATTAGGGTTAATCATACCTAAATTTTTTTGTGAATAATATACTTGACAAATCCTACAATATGAACGGTTCAAATTATCCAAAAAAACACCCTCACAGGATCTCACAGCATAGATGTCGTGCCTTTTGGCACAACACCAATCCCAACTCCCCGTTTGATATCATTTATTGGTTACCTTTCGTGATTATAACTTTTTAGATTATTAGCTTAAAAGATTTAAGATAAATTATAAATTTGTTTGGTGTTATTTTTCATAATCAGTAAAAAAAAGTTGAACATGTTTGCGTAAATGAGTTTGCTTTTTTTAGATCAAGGCTTAAATGTGTTATTACATAGTTTTTTGGTTGTATAAATATATATCCACCTTACATTCAAAAGTTATAACTGAAGCAAAAGAGATGAGACTCTTTTGTCCATACATATTTAACGCTTTCAAATAAGTTTTAAAAAAATTACAAATTATAACTTAAGAAAATCTTACTCTTTTTTTTTTTTGTCTGTGTGTCTAAATAAGCTTAAAAAACAAGTTATAATTTGAAATTGCAACCAAACACTATTACTCAACTTATTTTAATCAAATAAGCTAAATAAGTTAATTTATAAGTGATACTAAACGGACCA
Source organism: Camellia sinensis (assembly GCF_004153795.1). Classification (NCBI taxonomy): domain Eukaryota; kingdom Viridiplantae; phylum Streptophyta; class Magnoliopsida; order Ericales; family Theaceae; genus Camellia; species Camellia sinensis. The sequence continues at coordinate 517,719 of NW_021024768.1, read as the reverse complement.
TAGTCATTTTAATCTGTCTAAATGTATTCCTACGAACGAAACACTACCGTATGAGACCTGCTTGCCTTGGACTTGCCCGATTTAGAATGCAACCCAAATAATGATAATGAAAATTAATTTATATTAGTCTAATGATTATAAGAAATGCACAAATTAAATTCAACGTACAAGGCACATAAAAAATCCAATGTATTATTCTCTTATATCCCCTTTCTAGATCCTTCAAATTATCTGTCATATATGCTGCTATCTTTCTCCTCTTGAAATAAACTACATTACACTATTCCTTAATGTATTTTCAATATGGAATTCATTTCATTATCAAATTTATTTTTCTCAAATTTGAATATGTACTTATTTTCACCACCAAAATTTTCATTTTAAGACATTTTTGGACTCTCTAATGTTCAAACTTATGTTGAAAATTTACCCATTAAATTGCATACTTAAAAAAAATTGAAAGAAAAAATATGTGGTTAATTTTAATCGCTGACGAAAAAAAAAAAAAATCAATGAAAAGAATTTCTAATTCTGCAGTTTAGAACAGAAGACAAGGCATCACTAAAAATAATGAAGGAATATATCACAGGCCAACAATGACATAAACACTATTTTATGACATTGTGATCTTTCAAGATCCTATATTATTTTTCGATCTCCTTCGCTATATATACACTTTCTTTCCAAGAAAATTGAAGAAAGTTTGTGAAAATATTTATGAATCTATCAATGGAAGGCATCATTATGTCAAATCCTATGCTCCCTCCCGGTTTTCGATTCCATCCCACGGACGAAGAACTCATCACCCATTATTTGAAAAAGAAAGTCTCATCTCCTTCAAATCCAATAGTTTCCATAGTAGCTGAGATTGATCTCTACAAGTTCAATCCTTGGGAACTTCCAGGTATAGTTCTTCATCTATTTTATGGCCGGATTCGAGTTTTACTACTATTTTCAAAAATAAAAAAAATTACATTTTCTGTTTTTTTGGTGCAGATAAGGCTTTGTTTGGGGAGAGTGAGTGGTTTTTTTTTACCCCAAGAGACCGGAAATATCCAAATGGGGCTCGCCCTAATAGAGCGGCTTCATCGGGTTATTGGAAAGCCACTGGGACCGATAAACCAATCCTTTCCTCTTATGGATCACAGTGTGTTGGTGTGAAGAAAGCTCTTGTGTTCTATGGAGGTCGTCCTCCCAAGGGCACCAAAACCGATTGGATGATGTATGAGTACAGACTTCTCGATGACAATTGTCAATCCATGAGGATTAGAGGATCAATGAGAGTAAGTTTAACGATACAACAATGCTACAGACTTAAAAATATTTAACGAAAGTGTTCAGAATGTAGTGTTATGGAGACTTAAGTGAAGTCTAGAGGAAAAAACATTAAAAACTATAAATGGAACTCTTTGTTGGAGAGAAATTAACACTGAAACAAACATGTCCAGCTGGTAGCTGAAGGGGACATCATTAGCATGATCATCAACTTCAAATGATAATTTTTCATTTATTTTTTATTTTAAAGTGTACCAACTTCATGGAACTACTCCATTATTTACCCCAACCAACCAATAATGTTTTGATTTACCAAACTAGCGTTACCTCACTATCTCTCTCTCTGAATGCATATGTGTACTTTTTGTTTGCACACCAATTTATTGAATATAATTTAAAGAGCTACTATATATCACTAGATAAATTTTATTTCCTTTTTTTTTCACCTTTTAATTTATAAATTTATCTGGTGACAAATATCATTTTTCACATAGTCTACAGATTGTAAACGTTGCAACATGTTTTTTTTAATAATCTCTTTCGTGTTTTCTATGATTAGATGGTCAAGTTCTAACCGGCAAAGGATTTAAATTCCCTTGTGATCTTATTAACATTATATGAATTGTTGATTTTGTACATACTCCTAGTGAACCTCTCTCTTCCATTTTCTTGATACAGTCGCCAGAAAAACAACATACCAATTCCAAGAAAAGAGAGCCAAGAAAGCTACAACAAAAGCTTCCCTCAACCACTTGAAATTGGGCCTTTTGAAGAAAGAGATATCATGGAAAAAATGAATTTTCTGAAAGACTCTGAAGTGGTTCCGCAAGAAGGTGAAGTGGTAGATGAACAAGGACACATTGACTTCCATGGAGGATCTTCAGAGCACTTGATATTCAATATAGATTCCAAAATCCAATCTTCCACAACCTTCTCAATGAAAGCTACACTTGAAACCATAAAAAGAGTTCTCTCAATTGGAGCCTTGGATGAACAACAATTTGCCAATTACACCCAATAAGAGACTTTGCACACTCACTTGTAGCAACTTGGACAAGTCGAGCATTTTCAAAATCTCTCAGCGAACTAGTCCAAGAACAGAAATACCATGTACCCAGAAAAAATAATCAGAAAAATATTCAAAATTTGAAATGTGCGGATCAGATTTATTTTGTCAAATTTAAATCTATACCATGAATTTAAATTCTGGATGCTTTTCTAAGTATATATTTTTTTATTCTTCATGAATTTTATGATATGGAAAATATGATGTCACTGATGAGATAGAAGTAAGCAAAGTTGTAGCTTGTCTAAAGCATTTGATATAATATATTTATCAGTGCGTTGATTAAGATTGAGTCTAAGGCCCTGTTTGGGGACTTACCATTTTAGCCAAAAAGCCAAAAAGTTATCATTTTAGCCAAAAAGCCAACAACTCATACCAAAAAGTCAAAGATTCTCTTTTCTCTCTACTTTTTGCACATCTTTTCGTAAAAAATCGTATGTCTTATATGGTAACAGTAATAACGAGTTGATCTCCCCTTTCGCGGTAGTCAAATCAAACTATAACCTTGCAACAATATGTGAAATAACCGCCTATTCATTCCTCCAATTTTAGGAATGCATTCATTCTAACGGGTTACTGAGGAAATGTAACTATATTTATATTAAATTTTTATTTATTTATTATTTTTGGTTGGGTTGAGCTCAATCTACCCAAAATAACATCGAAACCCCTAATACAAATATGTAATTAGGCATTATACTACAAGAAAAATTGGTTTGTCTTAACTCTTGGAACTATCAACCTCTATATCACAACCCTAACAAACCTTGTTTTCCAAAATCAATTCACCGCCCAAGGGTGACATCTGATACCATATAGGGAGATGCTAACTGTGCAACTCCAATCCAAAACAGATGCATGCAGCAGACACAAAGGAATTAGATGCCAATACCCGTATTCACAAACATATACAACCGAGTTGGCAAACAAATCTAATCGAAAATGTGCTTACCCTACCTCATCTCACAACTGATGGTGCTGAGCCAAGATCTGCGCGCGTGCCATCTAAAGCGTACACGCGCCCCGACGACCTCTGAATCAACTGCTACGTCAAATACCACCTCGGCTCAACCCTAAGAGGTATAAGATTTGCCCTGTACCGAATGGGACGATGAACCCCCTGATCTCCGCGACTCCGCCGGCCTGACCTCGCATTTGCCCTCCACCTGCGCTGGCTGCTGCCTGAATCTTCTGCCTCAACCAGATGCACCGGTGTGCACCGACAACTGTAGGGCAAATACCAAATATCATATGCTGGCTGACCACATGATAACACGAGAGTGGCTGGCCTCTATCCACTGACTCTGGCTCTGAGATCGAGCCGAAGTGATGAAATGCTCTGTTCTCTGCACTGCCTCTCCTCTGAGGACAAACTGGAGACTTGACATGGCCCAGTTGGCCACATAGCATACTATACTATCACCACCTTGAAACAGGTAATTGTCCTTCCTGACTAGCCTTTCCGAACTAGCACTCCGCATCAACCGTACAGGCGGACACCGTATTCAACCACCACACCATATACTTACGCCTATCGCGTGCGGTTAATGGAAAAGTACGCATCTAGAAAAAGCTAAATCCGTAATTTGTATTGACTGCTGAGGGATTAAAACCTCTGTCTCCTATCATCACTCTGACCATACCCTGACTCCTCTTGGAGCCCTTCTGTCCCTCGCTCCTCCTCCTGCATCATAATTTTCCATGTGGGCTGCAGCATTCAACCATACGTCCATAAAATCCGCGAATCATAGTTTCCCCAACTCTCAGCTTGAGGCCAACGCATCAACTTCTTCTCAACTCAATACAACGGCGTTCCTCAGCACGCGCACCAACTTCAGGTGCAAACCTGGACAAAAGCCTAGTAAAGCAGCCTGCAAACTCGGCCACTGAAGACTCGACTGCTTAAGCTGACAAAACGTCCTGCAGCTTCTCCCTGCTGCTGGAGATAAGAATTTCTCCTGGAAAGCATTCACAAAAGCCTCCCATGTACCTCCTATAGCGACCCTTAGTAAAACTTCCCACTGACCTGCATCCCCTTCAACTGAAAAGATGCAAGTTGTCACTTTAACCCCTCAGTCTTCGATGCAAGAATCCATCAAACGTCTTCGTTGTCTGTTCGAGCCTTCATCTGCCTAAGCGGCTCTTGGGATCACACAAATGTCATCCGGATTAGACGGAAAGAACTCCCTCTTCAGAAAGTTGAAGGTCCTGTTATCTGTGCAGCAACATCTCGAGCTTGATTCTCAGCTTTGAGAATCCCTACTGGCTCCCTGATGCCCCTCTATCTCTCGGGCTAGAGCGCTCATAGCCTGCTGGCCTAATTGGCTCGGCCACAATTGGACCTGGCCCAATTCCCTCATGAACTCGCCGGAATCTCCTCTGGACAGGCACCTCCTGCCTACCCGGCTAACCAACGCTACCGCGTCCTGCCCTCGTCTGAACATCCTAATGAAGGAAACAGACGTTAGCACATTAATAAATGTGGCCGAAGCTAAAACACTCGCGTCTAATGCATGGGACAACCATAATTCATTCCACGTAAGCACATAATCACTAAGCACCTACGAATTTCATTCCGGATAATGATAGTCCCAATGCGTTACTATAGTTCCCGGTTGGAAGGCAGCCAGTTGATCAAGAGCCCTCCAACAAGACTACTAGAAACTCAAAGGTCCCAATCAACATCCTAGAAACTACATTCCATCCCACATAATCAATAAACATGTTTCACATAAGCATATAACATACACTAAGTCTCTATCAAACGAGACGGAACTCAATGTGATACTAATTCACTTCCCACGTACCCAAAGTTTCAAACCCGGTAAGCTCTGATACCAAGTTGTAAACGCCCTAAAATTTAACCCATTATTATATCATTGACATGCATTATTTAAGCATAGAAAACACTTTAATAATTCATTATTATTCTCAGAGTCTAGCTAAACAAAGCATTACTTGTAACATCAAATTAAAATCCTAATCAGGCTTACATCTTTCCAAGCCAACCACTTTGGACACAAAAGTAATGAGTTCTAACTCAATACAAATAAAGGCCCTAGGCCTTGAGTGTTTACATGCACTAACAAATAAAAGCCAATAATTGAAATAGTCTTCAAGAATCCAAGTCGCTTCCAAGCTAAGTCTTGGAGGTAGCTTATCACCTGAACCTGAAAATGATGTTCCATAAAGGGTGAGCCACAGCCCAGTAGAAATATACTAAACCACATATAAAGCAATGAAATAAAGCAATAGCATTCAACAGATGGTTAACTCAAGATAATAAATTACTTCATTTTACAGTCTCAATGACACTATGTCTAATACACAGTTTTCTGTCCAAACTTATCAATATGGCTCAGATACCTGGCCAACTACACCAGTGAATCATATATATCACTATTCACATTCTTTCAATGTTCAAAACAAATGAAGCTCAAGCTCAAAATCAAAAACACTTCATATTACAATTGATACACATTTTAGTGCTGTTATCAATAAAACACTTCTATAATAAATAGCACACATAAAGTGATGCTAATGGAGTCCATCCCTATCTCCTCCCAAACAAAATCCGTATTTAGAGGTCCATCCCTATCTTCCCTAAACCGGGAGTAGCATCCCCTAATCTCCTCCCACACAAAAACAATGTATGTAAACACATAACATATACAACACACATCAATACACATAAAGTCTGTATTATTCAAACAGTCAAAGTTTATGATCAATCAATGATAGTTTCAGTTATCCCTAATGCCACATGGCAGTGTCTACACTATCACCAGCTAATCCTTCCACCGATGCCCAAAACAGTTTTTCTAGACTGAAAATAATAATCAACAACTCAATGGGTGAGTTGATTTAAATTATCCAACTACACCTGCTTAATCAATGAATTCCTCAATCCATGAATTTAACCATATTTCTCAATTTCCTTTAATAATTATACAAATTAACTTATTTAAATACCACTAGGGTTTTTCCCAAATTACCAAAGTATCCCCAACATAATCAAAATACGCCAAACTTAGCAAACACAACTTATATGAATGGAGTAGGAAATCCCTACCTCGAAGAAATTGCCCAAAAAGAGAAGAATGGAGATGAAAGACCGCAAACCTCAAAGTGCTCCAAAACTACCAACAATTCAGATTAAACGAAGCCCTGACTCAACACACTCTTTTAAATGAGGATCTAGGGTAGAAACACACCTAAGTGGCATCAAATCTAAGAGAGAAGGTGAGTAGGGTGAGAGAGAAGTCGGACCTTAGGGTTTGGAATCTAAAAAGATGAATGAAACTGATTAAACCGCTGTTGCTTTAATTAAACTGGACAGGCTCGCTCGAGCGAAGAATTGGTCGCTCGAGGCAGACCAGACCCAGAAATACTCGCTCGAGGCAAAGAAATTGCTCGCTCGATGCAGAATCAAAGCTACAGGTCAAAACCAGACGCAAACTCTCGCTCGAGCGATCAAACCCCGGGCTCGAGCCGAAGAACCAAAACAACAGCTCGCTCGAGCGACGCAACTCCTCGCTCGAAGCGAAGATTCCAAAATTCTGGACAGCAACACTTGGTTTTCTAAACCCAACCAACCTGAAACAAACCTGCCCAACACCATCCTATAACTCCAAATGAGAAGATAAGGGACAAACAACAACAATTATACAAATGACAGAACTTACGGAACTTAAGTCCGGATACAATAATCAAATGGGGAAAAAGACGGGGTCGCTATAGATAAGATTCTTAAATTATTTTATAAAAAATCTAAAAAATAATTTGTATTTAAAAAAAATCTAAAAACAAATATAATATCTATAAATATCCCGTGCAATAGCACGGGTGATATGCTACGTACTTTTATAAGGAAGGGGTTTCTAACCCACAAACCCTTATGGGAGCTCCAATATCCTAAATCCTCAAGATAATTATAATATATTTTTTGTTTTAAATTTATAAAGTCCCGTGCATAGCACGGGTTATACTAGTATCTATTATAGCTATCTATAACTAATATTAAGCAATGGATGTTTTTTAACTCCCCAAGGCCCTGTGGAACTTCAATATTCCAATCTGAATTTTTTTAATTTTTTATTAAAAAAAAAACTCAGCATTTATTGATTTGTTAAAATTCTCTGATTAGGGCATTTATTCTTTTTTTCAATTTCCATGTTTTCCAACATGCCTACATTTATTGATATAAATCCCCTAATCCAGTATTTAAAATCCCTCATAAAATAATTATATATGCATCCGTGTATAGTTATGCAGTACCCTTTTCAAACTTCCCCTCCCCCCATGGGGACTATGGTTAGTATAAGATTGTTAAATTATTTTTATCAAAAATCTAAAAAAAACATAATTGTAATATATTGAAAAAAAATCTCTTAAAAAAACAAACATACATATCTATAATTATCCCTGTGCATAGCACGGGTGATAGGCTAGTCTACTATCTATAATATTAAGGGGAAAATGGGGTTTTTAACCCCACAAGCTATGTGGGAGTTCCATATTCTAATCTGAATTTCTAAATTTTTATTTAAAAAAAAAAAAAAAAAACTCAGCATTTATTTGATTTGCGTCAAAATCCTGATCAACATTTATTTAACTTTTTTCAATCCACATGTCTTTCTACATGTCTGCATTTATTGATTTGGTCAAAACCCTCTGATCAGCATTTCAAATCCCCTCATACAAATAATTATAGATACAACCCGTGCATAGTTATTGCAATACCCTTTTCAACTTCTCCCATACATTATGGTTAGTGATGAGATTGTTAAATTATTTTTTATAAAAAATCTTAAAAAACATAATTTATATATTAAAAAAAATCTAAAACAAATATAAATATCTATAACTATCCCGTGCATAGCACGGGTGATAGGCTAGTTCATTTTATAAAACAAAATCCGATTTATAACTTTATGATAAAATTAAATTTTTGCATGGATGACTTTTATTACGGGACCTACAAAATAGATGGTTCAGATCATCAGTGCGGGTCCGAATTAAAACCCCTGTAAGGAGTATGGAGTGGTATAAAGAAATGAGATATGGAGGGGAGCTTATCCATTTTCACATTCTACACAGTAATCAATCACTTTTTTTTCTCACGTTCGTCTATTCAACTACAAAAAAAAAATACAAATCATCTCAAATTTTAAAACTACAAAACTCCAACTATAAACTAATTTTCAAAATATATAACTAAACGAATTTTCAATTTTGAAAATTCTTTTTAAAAATTTATCTTTTAAAATTAATTTTAAAACTTAACCAAGCGTAGCCGTATGGTAGCATTTGATTTGATTTTAGAATCATAATTTTCACTAAAAATTTTCAAAATTCTTTTCAAACCACATAACTAAACAAAGTTTTCAAAAATTCTTTTCAAAACTCATAAGTAAATTATTTTCAAAACTCTATTTTTTCAAAACAAATTCAAAGAAAATATTTTTTTATTTAAAATTATTTTTTATTTTTTTGAAAAAATATTTTTTTATGTATTTTTGAAAAAAAAATATTTTTTATTTCGTATTTTTTGAAAAAATATTTTGTTATTTTTGTAAGTATTGGCCAATTAATTTTTTATGATTTAGTCATATGTGAGTGATCCAAAAAAAAAAATTTAATTTAAATATTTAAAAAGGTGAAAAATATTTAAAACTATTTTTAAAAAATATTTTAAATATTTAAAAAATAAAATAAAATATTTAAAATATAAAAAATGAAAAAATATTTAAAATAAAAAATATATAGTTAAAATAAAAAAAATTTAAATTTTTAAATATTTAAAATATTTAAATAACATACCGCGCACAAATTAAAAATAGTAAATAAATATTTATAATAAAAAAATATTTACCCTTAAAAAACAAAATTAAGAAATTTTTTAAATATTTGAAAAATAAACCCAAAATAATTTTAAAATACAATTCAAATATCAAAACTCTTTCCAAATTTTTTTCAAAACTCATATTCTTTTTTAAAACTCATTCAAATCTTTCAAAATACATCTCTATACCCAAAAATTAATATAAAAACTAAATCAAATCTAGCCATTTGAGTTTTGAACTCTCAAAAATTATTTTTACAATTACGGGGTTTATTTTTTAATATTTATTGTTATTATTATTTTTTTAGCATTTGATCATTGCCATTTCTATGTAGTGTAGTGGTTTCTAGCTCAAGAAAAAATAACATTCAATCTTGCTTACGTCATGATTCTTATCTCACAAGATAATCCAAATAGCGTGAAACACGTTGAGCCCTACCTTGCCTTCTAAGCTTAGTCTTGGACTAAAAATATTTTAGTAAAAAAAAATTAAAATTTTATTATAAATAGTCACGTTGTTTTTTTTTTTTTTGTAATTTTTATAAAAAAATTTAAAAATTATTAAAATAGTTGGTTCTCAACGACCCCTTAGTACTCTCAATAATTGAGGACTTTCCAATAATTGATGACTTTAGGGATTATTTGGCAATTTTTTTTTTATTTTAACTTTTTTTAGTTCACATTATTTTTCTATTTTTCTATACATTTTTTATAAAAAAAATTCAAAAAAATATACTTATTTAAATTATTCCAAACACGCTCTTAAGTTTCTAAATTAAAAATTGAAAACTTGTTTTAAAAAATTGAGCACTTTTCAATAATTGAGGACTTTAATTTTCAAAATTAAAAATTGAAAACTTATTTTTCAAAATTGAGCACTTTCAATAATTGAGGACTTTAATTTTCAAAATTAAAAATTGAGGACTTTTTAAAAGTTTGAACTTTTGATTTATATTTTTCAATTTTTAATAATTTTTTAATATTTAATGACATTTTTTTTGATAAATTCAATCTAATTGTATAAGAGCATCCGCATCGGCTAATGAAAAATAACAAAAAGGTTAAGGGCTGGTTTGGCATTTATGAAAAAATATAAAAAGTCAAAAAATTACTAAAAAAGTCAACAAGTTATCACTATTCCCAAAAAATATAAAAAAATAAATTTACAAAACAAAGTACAATTCAAAAAGTGTATTGAAGTAACGTGCTATCTGCAGTGCTGCTGGTACACTTTAGCAGTCGGATGCAATTCTCATGATACACAGAACAATGTTGTTCAGCCCGTGGAGGCCCATCACGGGTCCCGTTTTGATAATCTGAACCGTGCAATGTGTAGAACTCAACGAGTATTATATGCCTGCAAAAAATGGCGTTGATCGGATATCGATAACTATATGATCAAATCAATTTTGTAAAAAAAAATTGGACGATGAAGAAATTAACGGTTGAAAAAAAATCTAAGTTGATCAGATAGCTATCGATATTCGATCAACATGATTTTTTACAAGCATATAATACTTGACGATTTCTACACATTGAACGGTTCCGATTATCAAAATGGGATTCGTGGTGGGCCCCCACAAGCCAAACAGCACCGTCCAGTCCAATCTCGAACTGTAGGCAATCTGCTCCTATACATGTTTGCTGCCCACTGTCTGGCTTCCTGGACAATCCAAGTCAGTAGGCATTTAGATATAGTAGGTGTAAAATGATAATTTTGTTATTTTATACAATATTTGAATACACATTTTTTCGTAAAAAGTTAAAAGGTTATTCTAAAAAACCATCTTCTTTCCCTCTACTTTTTTGTTCAAAAAGTCAAAAAGTGCACTTATTTAGAACATTCCAAACAACCCCTAAATATAGCTAGTAAATCATAAAATTCTTCCTCCACCAGTCTCAACAAATTATTTCTAAATTAACTTTTGGTTGAATTTGCTACAGTAAATTTGTTGAGGTACTATTCATTAGTTATTCAATAGTTTATTATTTTTTTGAGACAGGTTAATTTATTTTTTATTATATTTTCTCATGCACCAAACGTCCTCCCAGATGTCCACCGGGATGTCTCTGCAGAAAAGAAAGTTTTGTTGAATTTTGGCTTGACCGGTCGACCATCCGGCCGGTCGACCGACCCTCAGTGGGTTTGGCTCCTTCGGCTGCTGCTATCTGTCGCTGCTATAGTGCATTGGAAAAAATATATTTAAATTGAAAAGAAGAATAAAAATAATATTTTAATAAAATAGAATTTTAGAATAGAGAGTTTAAAGAAGTGTGTATATAAAAAGAGGTTAGCTAAAATACAAAAGTGGATTTTGAGTTATAATTTGACTCAAAATTTGCTGAGGCTGATGCGGATACTCTAAGACACTAGTGTATGACTGTGACTAAAGGTAAGGTACAATTAATGATGAGATCAAAATATAAATAAATATTAAATTATTAAGTTAAAATGTAATATATCTTACTAAAAAATTGAGGCCAAAATATAATTACAGGATTGGTTTCAACTTTTAAATAAATTTTGTAAAATTAGTCGAGCATAAATGCACAGGCTGCTTCTGTGTTGTGGGTTTTGCATAACAAAGTTATGTTTAAAAAAGAAAAAAGAAAAAAAACAACTCGTCTTTTCAATTTTTAAACAAATCACACAACCCCACTATCTCTTGTCTTTCTGTCTCACTTGCCTTGCCTTTCTTTCTCACTTACCTTCTGAAAAGATTCCATTTTCCAAAAAAAAGTGGATTTAAAATAAAAACAACATATAAACCCACTTTTTTTTTTTTTTTTTAATAATGTTACATTTCTTAATAAACAACATTTTTTTTTAATATTCTTAAAAATTTTGAATTCAACATTGTCAATCAAAAAATATATATATTTTCCTCAAATATTTTTTGATATAGGTTGGTTTGGAAAGTGGGTTGGCTTTGCCTCCGTTTGGCTTTTTGGCTATTTTAGCCTGGTCTAAAAAGCTTAGTTTGGGAAGGGATTTTTGGCTTTTTAGCTTTTTTGACTTTTTTTTTGTGAAAGAAGAGTGTAATGATTATGGGTTGGATGTGATATTTTGTTTTTTATGGCTAAAATAACCTATTTTGTCTTTTGTGACTAAAATAATCAAAAAAAACCCAACCCAACTTGCCAAACGGAGGCTATTCACAATTTCATTTTTAAATACTTTTCTTCTCTACATCCCCCCAAAAAAAAACATAAAACATTGGACATTGGCTACCAGACTATTTGGTAGTCTTTTTTTAAAATTTTTCTTCTCTCAACTTGTTTTTTTTATTTTTGAAAAATATTTTTTCAGCAAGTTAGATGAACTGGAAAAATTACCTAATCTCATGTGATATGATATGGGTGTTTAAAAAATTACTATTTTAATAAGTTACCTTAGTAGATTAGAATTTTTATGTTTAAAAAGATAATTATATATATATATTTTTTTAAAGGAAACTATGTGTGCTTGGATAAAGTATGTTGTGTCAAGTGGTCCGCGTGGTACAGAACCCACATGGGTTGTCCAGTGGGTTAATTGACTCATTTTTTGTATTATTATTTTTCTTTTTCCCATCTTTTCTGCCACTGTCCCCTGCACCTCTGTCTCTCTCTGTGTCTAACTTCTAGAGAGAGAAAATCCAACTCACTCTTTGGCAATATGCTTTACTCCTCCTATCTCTCCCTCCCCGGATCTCATATTTTTGAATACAATAAATTTGTGAATTTGTTATTTTATTTATAGAATCATAAAATACAATCTAATCTCTACATTTTTTTAGCTTTATTTTATTTATTTTTTTAACGTTGTCTTTGGTTAGGAATTTAAGAAAAAATTTAGAAAAAGAAAAAAAAGTAAGTAAAATATAATATTTTACCTAATTTCATATATTTTTTACTTTTCTTTTTAAATTCCTTATCACATCTCCTAACAAAACACAGCATAAAACTTATAACAGATTACAATAAAAAATATAAGGAAAATGTTATGAACCTCAAATAATTTACCAAATATTTTATTAAATCTCTCACATAGGTGTAAGACCCACACAAATTTACATGTGTGTAAGTCCTATACCCATATAAGTAATTTGATAAAATATTTAATAAATTATTTAAGATTCCTAACATTACTCAAAACATAAATACACACATTAAATGCATCACAAAAATCAAAAGTTGAGAAATCAAAATTGTTAAATCAAAGAAATGGTCCCACCACGGTTCTCACTTTTTTTTTGGCACCCTTTAGGCTATCTCTAACCGTTCACCAAATCCAACATCAAATTTGATGAAAAAAAGTTGTTTTTTGTGCTCCAACGGTTGCACCAAAATAGTATCAAATTGAGAAAATAACAAACGTTTTACCAAACTGAAGACGGCTTGCTCATTTCACCAATTCACTGTGCATAGCCGTTAAAGCAGAAATTTGTAAAAATTTTATACTACGGGGTCGACCACCCGGTTGGTCGGTTCATACAAAAATTGGCATGCGAACTTGTTCAAATGTTTCAAATTACTGGTTCAAACGGTTCAAAATTTTTTTTGAACCGATCGACCCACCGGATGTCCCTTTCCTTTTTTGATGCACACTACAGTAACCATAACTATTGGAGTTACGCGTATCAGATTAAGAAAATCAACTTTTTTTTACTCAAATTTGGCGAAAATTTTGCTAAACCGTTGGAGATGCTCTTAGTGTCTTTGTCTCCCACTCATTCTCTCTCCATCTTCCATCACTCATTCGCCTCGTTTGGAAGTTAGCTATTTTACTAGATTATTTTAATTTTTGACTATTTTAATAAGTTAAAATTTTTATATTTAAAAAGATTGTTGGATTTTTATAATTAGATGTGATATTTATGAGAAAAATTGTAAAATAATTATAAGTTTTATGTGATATTTTATCTTAGATTAAATTACAAATACATTCCTGAGGATTGCTTAAAGTATAAATTGCCCCATGTGATTTAGAAAATTGCAAATAACTCCTTGTTAGCATTTCTTATTTAACAGAATTAACTAAAAAAAATAAAATTCATAATTGCTCTTCTATATAATAATAAAATTATCTAAATTATTAATTGAAACATATTTCTAACATCATGGAAAGCTGTTAATTGACTTGATGATTTATTAATAAAATAGCCGATTTGATATGAAATTAAAAATCTCAAGGGGTGACATGCAATTTTCAAAACTATAGAGGTGATTCGTATTTTAATCAAATCTCAAGAGGTGCATTCATAATTTACCCTTTATCTTATTAATTACTAGCCTATCACCCGTGCTATGCACAGGATAATTTTAGATATTTATATTTGTTTTAATTTTTTTTAATATATAAATTATGTTTTTAAAGATTTTTTATAAAAATAATTTAACAATCTTATCACTAACCATAGTGTACAAGAGAAATTAAAAAGGCTACTGCAGTAATTATGCACGGGCTGTATCTATTATTATTTGTATAAGGAGATTTTAAATGCTAATCAAAGATTTTGACCAAATCAATAAATGCATACATGTGAATTGAAAAAAGTTAATAAATATTGATCAGGAGATTTTAACCAAATCAATAAATGCTGAGTTTTTTTTTTTAAATAAAAAATTTAGAAAATTAAGATTGAGATATTAGAACTCCCACAAGGCTTGGGGTTTAGAAACCCCTTTTTTCTTAATATATTTACAATTATCTATATATGTGAATTGCGATTTTTAAATTTTTTTTTAAATGTCTTTTTTTTTTTCCATTTTTATAGTATATTAAACTTTAATATTTTGATAATAATCATATGTGTTGGACTTTTCAAGGAATTAAATATCTTTTTTTTATTATATTATATTAAACTTTAATAGTTTGATAATAATCATATGTGTTGAACTTTTTAAGAAATTTTTTTTTTATGCTTGTTCTTAATGTGTTAAAGTGTTATTATGAGATATAATAATCATATGTGTTGGGACTTTTCAAAGAATTCATATGTGTTGGATTTCAAAGAATTTTTTTTATACTTGTTCTTAATACATTATAGTGTTATTATGAGGATAAGACTTGGGAGTTGGAAGAAGTTAATAAATACTAAGGTTTTTTTTTAAAAAAAAATATAAAAAATCAGGAAATTTAGATTGGGAGATTGGAGCTCCTACAAGATTTGGGGTTAAAAATCCCATTTTGCTTAATATATAGTATATAATTATCAATATATGTGAATTGCGATTTTTAAATGCCTTTTTTTTTAAATGTCTTTTTTTTTTTATATTATATTAAAGTTTAATATTTTGATAATAATCATATGTGTTGGATTTTTCAAGGAATTCAATGTCTTCTTTTTTTTATTATATTATATTAAAGTTTAATATTTGGATAATAATCATATGTGTTGAACTTTTCAAGAAATTTTTTTTATGCTTGTTCTTAATGCATTAAAGTGTTATTACAAGGGATAATAATCATATGTGTTGGAACTTTTCAAGGAATTCATGTGTTTTGACAATAATCATATGTGTTGGACTTTTCAAGGAATTCAATGTCTTTTTTTTTTATTATATTATATTAAAGTTTAATATTTTGATAATAATCATATGTGTTGAACTTTTCAAGAAATTTTTTTTTATGCTTGTTCTTAATGCATTAAAGTGTTATTACGAGGGATAATAATCATATGTGTTGGGACTTTTTAAGGAATTCATGTGTTGGATTTCAAAGAAATTTTTTTATGCTTGTTCTTAATGCATTAAAGTGTTATTATGAGGGAAAGACTTAGGGGTTGAGAGAAGTTAATAAATGTTAAGGTTTTTTTTTTTTAAATCAGAAAATCAAGAAATTTAGATTGGAAGATTGGAGCTCCCACAAAGCTTGGCGTTAAAAATCCCTTTTTACTTAATATATAGTATAGATTTTAACCTATTTTATATTTTTGTAAATTTTAACTTAAAAAAAATTTAAAAATTCACTTCCATTCTCTTTGCCTATTATCTATCCATCTTCCCCACTCGTTTTCTCTCATCTCTCCACTCACTCACTCACACACACACACTCTCTCTCTCTCTCTCTCTCTCTCTCTCCCCACTCGTTTTCTCTCATCTCTCCACTCACTCACTCACACACACTCTCTCTCTCTCTCTCTCTCTCTCAAGCACAAGGGGTGTGCATTACACTTGAAAAATTTTCCGCTTGTATTAATCTGAAAATACGCAACAAAATAGTCCAAAGTACTATCTTGTATTTGTCCTAGGAGTGAGCAGTGAATTTGCCGATTTGTCCAAATCGACTAAATCGAATCGAATCGATTTGCCGCACTTTGGATGGATGGGTGATGATGAACGAACGGATGCAGATTGATTTTTTTCCAATTCGCCTAGTTTTGGACAGATGACAGATTTGAGGTTCCTTTGGCCGCAACCGAACCGCCAAACTGAGAGCACTCCTAATAATTTGTAAGACTTTGTATTTTCAATTTGTTTAGATATTTTTTTTACGTTTTCAATTGAAAACGAATTTAAATATTCTGTTGAATATATTTTCATTGAAAAAGAGTTTTCAACTTTAATATATATTTTTTGAATTGAAAAAAATTAATGTATTATTTATCTATATTTTTTAGTTTTTAAATCTAACTCTAAAAATAATAAATAAAAAAAATGATATATGCTGGTTGGTTTTTGTTTTCAAAAATAGATATAGATATAACAATACAGAGACATTCAATCTCTACTGCTGCTCTGTTTATGGTTTTGGAGGTTTGAATTGTTTTTATATTTTAAGAACCACAGATTGTAATACTTTATGTGGATGAGGCATGCTGTGATTGTAATATGTGGATGAGTCATGCAGTGATTGTAATATTCTAAAATTTCAAACTTTCTTTCTTTAGATAAGGCATACAGTGATTGTAATATTTTTTTTAAGTTATTGACTGTAGTATCTTTTTTTTTTTTTGAAGTGCACAAGTTGAATTATATTAAAAATTTATAAAATTTTAAACTGCCAAACCGATTCGCATCCATCCTCCAATCTACTCAATCCACATCCACCGAATTGGTGGATAGATACGAATTGAAATTTTTTAATCCACAAATATGATAGATAGATAATAAATTGAAAATTTTGTGACCGCAATCAAATCGCGCCCACCTCCAATTGTCGGGACCCAAAATGGGCAAGGCAAACTCGTCAGCGGTCAAACCTCAAGCACGACAACATTTGCACACAATAATCACATGTACAATTCTTATATTTACATTACCAACAGTGTTAAAACCTTTCAATCAATCATCTTATATTAATTGATTCATTCAATTACAAAATATTATCACGTAACTATGGCTTCATTTAGTAATTTAATATTTTAATTTAAAAATTAAAAAGATATTAAAAAAAAATTAAAAAGTCAACAACTTATATTAGAAAGTCAAAAATTTTATTTTCTTTTTATTTTTTACACATCTATTCGTAAAAAATTAAAAAATTATTTTAAACATACTAATTTTTTTTATCTTATATTTTAACTAAAAAAATTAAAAAATTACTAAGACGACATGTTTGTAAACGAAGCCTAAGTTAGTTCTCTGGCACCATTATTCAAAAACACTAACATGAATCTATTTTTACATCTAACTTCATAATAAAAAAATATATATTTACAATCAATCTCTTTCATAAATACAAAAGATAAAATTACATACTAGAGTGACCCTATGTATAATCTCAAATACAAAACGCCCACATTTGATTCTCTAAAAAATCTAAGCTTCCAAATTAAGGCGAGCTAGTTATAGTCTAGGATTCTAAAAAAAAAAAATTAATTTAAAAATAATGAGTAGAGTGTAATAAGTATACCAATCTCATGGAGTTATAAAACTTGTTCATTCCAATTGGCGTCAATAATAAGGATAATAAATATAAGAGCTTGATTGGACTGAATACATAGTGAAAAATTCCATAAACAATTATCAAGATTTTTCAAAGAATATAATAATGAGAAAAAATACATTTGAACAAGGAAATCAAAGCAAAAATATAATTTTTCAGTACACTACGTAGCCTTAGGGTCGCTTAGCTCGCGACTTAGATGATGACAGTACCGTTACCCAAAATATATTCATAGGAACATAACTCATGTCATCAAAATATTTCAATTCTTATTTCAATATTTCAGTCTCCATGACCCTTTATATACAACCCTTATGATCCTTAAAACATTAAGGTTCAGGGACTCCAAAACATTTCGGCTCTTACAACCCCATAGACTATATAATATTTGGTTACATAATTAACAAAAAGAAGTATTTTCGTATAATGTTTCATTGCCATTCCATCATCATCATCATAAATTTGAAAGACTCAACTTAAATAAATTTTCATAGAAAAATTGATATTTCATTATACAAATGAAATCCTATATTTAAACTCTATTTTTTACCTCATTAAATTGATTGATTTTTCAATACATACTAATATCATGATAACTCATGTAATTTAATTCATTCTCAAACTTTGTATTTCAAATAGAGGTAATGTTTTCCATGGTAAAATATATTCTCCTCCAAAATAGCAAAAAGTACAAATTTGAAACTCTATGAATTAATTCCCAAGAGGCGTAGAGCCGCCTTCCTTCAATCTTAATAATTAGTAAATAAGATCTTAAATTAGGGACATACTTTCAATGAAAACTACAACATCCATCAAATTAATAATTTTTATACATGCAAAAGTATCCATAGAAATTAAGAGCGTGTTTGGTATAATGGAATAAAATGGAATAGGAATGGAATGAGAGCCAAAATGGAATACAAGGTTGAATGGAATGGAATGTACATTCTCACTTCATTGTTTGGTTGCCAACATAGAATGATATAGGAATATGATAATAATTCTCATTCTTTATGTTTGGTTATGTCTATTATCTCATGGAATGGAATAAGTTTTTATTATTTATTTATTTATTTATTTTAACAAGCTAGTAACAAATAAATTTTATATAGATCATGATAATGTTGATAGTTGTGGAAGTGACGGTGTGAGTTGTAGTGGTGGTAGTGGTAGCGGCGGCATCGGTGGTAGTGATAGCAATGATATAGAGTACAATGGGGGTAGTAGGTTGTTGTGGCCTTAGTGGTGGTGGTAAGGTGGTATTATGGTTGCGATGGTGGTGGCGGTGACGGCAACCAATGGTAGTAGAGTGATGGTTATTGCGTGATGGTGATGGTGGTAGTGTGATGTTTATGAAGGTGGTAGTAGAAGTGGTAAGGGAGTAATTGTAGCAGCAGAGACAACAGTAGTAGTGGGGGCGATGGTAGTATAGTGGTGTGGTGGTTGAGGTGGCGACTGTGGTGATAGTAATAGTAGTGCTGTGGTGGCAATAGGGTGGCGGTGACAGTGGCAGTGGTAGGAGAATGAAATTGTGGTAGTAGCAAAATAATAATACATTTTTTAAGTGTCAACAACAAAAATAAATAAATAAATAAATAAAATATTAATTCCATGATAGAATGGAATGAGCATTCCTTAAATTGGAGGAATGAATAGGTATTTTCACATATTGTTAGAATAGTCATTCCAATGGAATAACTATTTACTTATATAAGACATACAAAATAAGGTAATCTAAATATAAAAGAGAATGCAAAGCTAAAATGGCCATTCCATTGTAGCCCATTCTATCGTATCAAATGTGTTCTATTTTGTTCTTTCAAATTAAATTTTTTCTACTTATGTGGAATCATGATTCTTGCAAGAAATATTTTTTCCGTCTACTATTTATGAAGAAAAATCTTTTTTATTTAATTTTATTCGAAAAAATACATTTTCATATTTTTGGCCAAAATTTGTTATGATTTTTGTATTTGCCAAAAAATATGTACCCAACTCTTGAATAAAATTAAGAAAATTTGTAAATATTTTTTTTAAAAATCATTGGAAAATATAACTCAATTTTTTTTTTTCAAAACTCTTAAGGAAACTTATAACCAAACAAATTTTCTCTTAAAAAATCATTTAAAAACTTATTTTTCAAAATGTAATTCCATACTCAAAATTTCAATTCAAAAACCAAACCGAGCGCCAAAAAAAAAATATAGATATATATATTTGTTCACTTCAATTATTAATTTTGTATTCCTCTCTTGACATGAAAAAAAAGTTTCTCTATTGGTGTTGTGTTGCCCTGTTTAATGAAGCTCATCCCTTCCTTTATTCATCCTGTTTGATGTAACAAGTCTGTTCAACTCTGCTTAAATCAATCCATCAATGGCAACTTAAATAAGGGGTCAAGAGGTCATTTTACCAAACTTGTTGCAGACCCCACGTGATTTGAATTTTACAGATAAGTTTATAGGGAAAAATAGTTAGGCCTCGCTTGGAAACTATGGTCTTATTTGATTTGTTTTTTAAAAGAAATTTGAAAAAGAAATTTTACAAATAAATTTTTAAGAGTAATTAAATTAAAAAAAAATTTAAAAAAAAATCTCAAAATTTTGTTTGATTATCTACTTTTCAAAATTACTCTCTCTTTCATATACATCAAATCCATCACTTTTTTAAAAACTCTCTTCCCAAAACAAATTTTCAAAACCATTTCTGAAAAAGGCAAACTAAATAAGTTTTCGTACTTTTATCTCAAAAACTACTCTACAAACACAAACCAAACACACCCTATATGTTTTAATCAAAAAATTAAAAAATTATTATAAATTGTTACATCACTCTCTCTATTTTTTTACACATTTTTTCGTAAAACGTCAAAAAATTACTAAAATAGCTTGTTCCAAACGAGTTCTAAAGCTTTTTGGTTTTTAGTAGTTTTTTGACTTTTAGGCTAAAAAGTTATATTGTCAAACGAGGCCTTAGAAATTATTTAGGATAGTCTAAATAAATATATTTTTTGATTTTTTATGAAAAAATATGTAAAAAAATAGGGAAGCGATGTGATCCAAATAAATACATTTATTTAGTTTATGCCAAATAAACCCTTAGGCCCCGTTTGTTTTGGGAGATAGAATGGAGGGGATTGATAGTGAGTGGATTAATAGTGAGGGGATTGTTAGTGAGGGGATTAATAGTGAGGGGATTGATAGTGAGAGAATTAATAATGAGGAATTGTTAAATTATTTTTATATAAAATAATAAAACAAATATAAAAATATAAAAAATTAAACATTATATTTTAAAAAAAATTCCCAATATATAAAAAATAAAAAAATTTCTAATTCCCTCACTATTTTCTAATACCATCTCTACCTCCTCCTTATCAATCCCCATTCCAAGGGTATTAGTAATACCAAGGGAGCAATAGTCCCAAGGCTATCTCTCCAAACAAACAAGGGCATTAGTAATACCTTGGTATTACTAGTCCCAATACCTTTCCTATAGCCTAAAACAAACGGGGCCTTAGTGTCTTTGTCTCCCACTCATTCTCTCTTCATCTCCCATCACTCATTGGCCTCATTAGGAAAGTTAGTTATTTTAATAGGTTGTTTTAATTTTTAATTATATTTATTTAAAATTTTTATATTTAAGAAGATAGTTAATTTTTTATAATTAGATGTGATATTTATAAAATAATTATAAATTTAATATAATATTTTATTTTATTAATTATTTTAATTTATTTTATTCTTTTATAAATTTTAACTTAAAAAAAATCAAAAACTCATTTCCCAAACAAGGCCATTGTCTCTCTACCTATTATCTCTGGGAAAGGGGTCACTGCTGTGCTTAAAGAACAGTAGTGACTGTGGTGCCTTTGTTTGAAGTGTATTATGGCCTTATTTTTATGATTCAAACCGTTGATTTTGTAGGGTTTGTTGAGTAATTCATGCCTGCCAAAAATCATATTAATCGGATATCAACAACTATATGATCGATAATCAAAAAAATAAATAATAAGTTTTTCTTTTGAGAAATAGCATAAACAATATGCAATCCAATCATATAGTTATTGATATCCGATTAATATGATTTTTGGTACGCATGAAGTACTCAACAAATCCTACAAAATAAACGGTTTGGATCATAAAAATAAGGCCATAATACACTTCAAACAAAGGCACCACAGTCACTGCTGTGCTTTAAGCACAGCGGCGACCCCTTTCCCTTTTTGTTTAAATGCAAAGATTGGATTTGTGTGTTTTTTATTTCCTTTAAAAAATTATTTTCATATGATTTTTTTTGATGAAGATTGTTTTGAGAATTTTTAATTTTTGTGTGTTTATTTCATCAAATTAATTTTTATATTTAAAAAATAATAATTTCAAAACATAACTAAATATAGTAATTACTTTTTATTTATTTTAATTTTTTTGATTAACATCTCATCTTTACTTTTCTACACATCTTTTTATAAAAAGTTAGGGGTTGTTTGGGGTGTTCTAAATAAGTGCATTTTTTATCTTTTTGGACTAAAAAATTGAGGTTGAAAATATGGATGTTTGGGTTAACTTTTTGACTTTTTATGGAAAAATGTGTAATAAAAAATTATAAAAATTGATTTGTAGAAAAAAATTCGAATTGGGAGTTGTCCAGCCGTAATTGTTAACTTTTGGTGAATAGTGTTAACTTTTTAACTTTTTGAGTAACTTTTTGACTTTTTTACAAGTTCCAAAACTTGACCTTAAAAAGTACATTTATGTAGAACATTTTAAACCGTCCTTTAATATTAGTCTCATTTTAAAGGTATATTTTTAATGATATTAATTTTATAAAATTAAAATTTTATATTAAAAATTATATATATTATAAAAATAAAATTAAAAAGATTAAAATAGTTTTTTTAATTTTTTATTCAGAGAGAGAGAGATAGATAGATAGTGTGTGTGAGAGTGGTGGACGGGACAGATTGTCAGAATGCCTGTGTGCGGAGTGAATTCAATATTTTTTTTTTTATAGTTAATCCCAATCGTAAGTTTTGGCATGACTGACGTGGTCAAATCTTGCCCGTTGACCGAAGAAAGAGCTGGAGAAAAAGCTAAAGACGATCTGGACTCATTATGAAAGACCCAAAATTTCGCTGAGCGGTCAAATCTCAAGCACAGCAACATTTGTACACAATAATTATACATGTAGAATTTTTATATTTACATCACCAACAGTGTTGAATCTTTCAATCAATCACCTTATATTAATTGATTCATTCAATTATCAAATATAAAAATGACACACTCCTCTAATTTAAAAATTTTAAAAGAGTATTGATAATATGAAAAAAAAATTTAAAAAAATTAAAACTAAAATGTCACATTATATGAGATTCACACATTAATTAAAATCATTCTTAATTTAGAGCTTCCAATCTTTTTTCTTATAAAATATTATCATGCCACTAAAGTTTCGTTTAACAATTTAATATTTTAATTTAAAAATTAAAAGTCAATAATTTATATTAAAAAGTTAAAATTTATTTTTCTTTTTACTTTTTACACATTTTTCATAAAAAATTAAAAAATCATTCTAAATATACTATTTCTTTTACCTCAAATATTAGCCAAAAAATTAAAAAAATACTAAAATAGAATGTTCCAGCCAAAGTTAGTTCTCTTGCACCATTATCCAAAAACACTAACATGAATCTATTTTTACATTTGATCCTCCAGAAAATCTAAACTTCCAAATTGAGGCGAGCTAGCTATAGTCTAGGAATCTAAAGAAAAAAAAAAATTATGCAAAAAAATTTCATAAACCATTATTAAAAATTTTCAAAGAATAAAATAATGAGAAAAAATACACTTGAACAAGAAAATCAAAGCAAATTTTTTTTTTCCGACACACTACATAGTCTTAGGATCGCTTACCTCGCGACTTAAATGGTAATAGTACCGCTACCCAAAATATATCCATACGAACATAACTCATGTTATCAAATTATTTCAATTCTTATTTCAATATTTTAGTCTCCATGACCCTTTATGTATAACGATCCTTATGGTGCTTAAAACATTTCGGTTCTAGGACTTCAAAACATTTCGGCCCTTGTGGCCCCATATACTACATTTGGTTATATGATCAACAAAAAGAAGTAATTTCGTATAATGGTGTTTTGGGAACATTCCAAAAAACCTAATTTTTTGGCTTTTGGCTAAGCCCATTTCACCTCCTGCTCAGCCCAAAGCTAAATCAAAGGTCAAGCCCAAGCTATCCAGAGATGAACTGCTCCAATTAGCAAGACAAATTACAGATCAAGCTGAGGCCCAATCTGCTTCCAGTTCAGACCGTTCAGACCAGTCAGAAGAAAGTTCAGTCAGCTTACATTCTTCTGAAGAATCAACTAATCAGTATTCAGGACTAGAGTTTCAAGATGCTCAGGACCCATTTGCCTAATCAACATAGGATTCCCTATAAATACAAATTAGCTTCAATCAATACTCTTTTGAGAAAAGCTGCTAATTTATATTTATATTGATTCCTTTATTTACATATTTCACCGAAAGTAATGAATAGTAAAAGTTACTGTTCACTTTTACTGTTCACCGTCACTATTCACCCAATCAACTTTTGCTAAAGGCTGTACAGCTGTGCAATCACTCCACCGAAAGCATCCGACAGCATCTCCTTTACTTCATGATCTGCCAGCTGCTTTCAGAAGTCACATGCTCACTGTTCTGCTTTGCTTTTATTTCTATATATTGTAATCAATTGTAAGCATTCAGGCATTAGTCAATTTTTCTTCCCCTTCATTGTTTTAAGAAAACCAGAGTGTGCTAAGTGCTCTTCGAATTCTCCCTTTGCACCTAGTTAAGATCCTTGCAGTTGCTACAATTGTAATTGTAAGTTATTTTGAATGTTATGTTTTAAATTAAATGTCTTAATTAAATGATCATATGATCATATTGTAATATGTGCATTCCAGTTCTGTTTCCAGTTCTGTTTTGATTTCGTAATTCATTATCTTCATTCTTTATGCCTTCTTCCGCCTTTTATCATCTTCATTCTTTATGCCTTCTTCCGCCTTTAGTTTAATATATATATATATATATATTTATATTTATATTTGAAATAATTTAAATAATAAATGAACCTATAGTTCCAAGCTGTGCGTTTGACCAACGGACATTTTTTGAATTTTGGTTCAACCGCTAGAATTAATTGAATACAACTTTTGCACCTATTCTGCTTTGTCTAAAGGCACCTGTTCATTAATTTGGTTGCACCTGTTCGGAGACTTGGTTTGCCTATAAATATAAATCCTTTTCTAGCAGTCCGAGAGGATCCAAAAATTCAGTCTGAAACTGTCTCATTTTGCTGTCCAAATTATTTTTGTTTGCATTATTCTACATTCTAGTTTTAGAATAAATTAAAAGAGAGTATAGATCACAGGTTTGGTTCGCCGAACAAATTTATTTGAAGTGCTTCTATAAATATGTGAAGATCATTGTATCCTGGGAGATAGACACCATTCAACCGTAAGCACCATAGCGGGGCGAATTTGTCTTAAGGACAGAGTGTCACACACTCGACTTGGTCTTAATTTTAATTCGGTTTGATGAATAAATCTGGTATGTTATTTATTTATTTTGTTTGAATTTATTTCAAGTTATTTTATTTACAGAGAAGATTGTTCCAACAAACTTAAGACAAACTTCGAATTATTCTGGTTATAGAATTTTTCGTTTGTTTCCCTTTTTTCATTATTCGTAAATAATTTCGGAAGAAAATTACTTTCTGTGAAAATTATTTTTCTGAGTTTTCATTAATTAAAATTCTTTTTCAGTACTTTAATTATTGAAGTGTTACTGAAATTAATTTTCTGTGTGGAATTAATTTGGTTAAATAAAATTTTAGTTTATTTCCAAATTAATTGAAAAATAAAAGTTATTTTCTTATTTCTTTTATTTTACAGAATTTAATTTCTTGTGTGGAATTATTTTGGTTAAATAAAAAATTTTATTTTATTTTCAAATTAATTGGAAAATAAAAGTTACATTCTTGTTTCTTTTATTTTTACAGAATTTAATTTTCTGTGTGGAATTGATTTGTTTAAATAAAATTTTATTTTATTTTCAAATTAATTGGAAAATAAAAGTTACATTCTTGTTTCTTTTATTTTTACAGAATTTAATTCTGTGAATTTGGTTTAAATTTTCTGTGTAGTGTAAATTCTAATTATAATTTTGTTCTATATATTAGAATTGATGGCTACTGAAACTAATGCCTAAACAAGTACTACTGTGGTGGTTGCAATGACGCCAACCCCCTCTCCTGTGGTGACAGTGCCAATAAATCATGGAGAAAAGCCAGAGAAGTTCTTAGGAACTGACTTTAAAAGATGGCAACAGAAAATGTTGTTTTATCTTACAACTTTGAACCTGGCTCGTTTTCTCCGTGAAGATGCTCCTATCCTGAAAGAGGATGAAACCGACCGGCAAGTGGTTACTGCGGTTGATGCTTGGAAACATGCCGATTTCCTTTGCCGGAATTATGTCTTGAACGGACTTGACAGCACATTATACAACGTCAACAGTCCAATCAAGACAGCAAAGGAACTTTGGGAATCGTTGGAGAAAAAGTACAAAACGGAAGATGCCGGCTCAAAGAAATTTGTGGTTGGCAGATTCTTGGATTTTGTAATGGTTGATTCAAAAACTGTGATCAGCCAAGCTCAAGATTTCCAACTCATTCTGCATGACATTCACGCAGAAGGTATGTCTCTCAGTGAATCCTTTCAAGTTGCAGCCTTAATTGAAAAATTACCCAAAGGTTGGAAGGAATTCAAGAACTACCTTAAACACAAGCGCAAAGAAATTTCTATAGATGAGTTAATTGTGCGTTTAAGGATTGAGGAGGACAACCGCAATCCTGAAAAGCGGGCTGGTAAGCTTCCTATGGAGTCTAAGGCAAATGTGGTGGAACATGCTTCAAAAATCAAGAAACGAAAGTCTTCTGGAGAAAGTTCATCACAAGGCTCTAAGGGGGGGGGGAAATAAAAAGTACAAGTTTAATGGCAAATGTTACATCTATGATAAAAAGGGACATCGGGCCAAAGATTGCCGCAGCAAAGGCAAAGACAAAAGAAGAACAAGCAAGAAGCCTGCTCAAGCCCACATGACCGAAGTGGACAATATTTCCAATGGTGTCGATGACATCAATCTTTCTGCAGTTGTTTCCGAGGCAAATCTTGTAGGAAATCCTAAAGAATGGTAGGTGGACACTGGTGCTACTCACCATATTTGTGTCGACAAAAGATGTTCACATCTTATTCTCTAGTGGACAATGATGAACAACTGTTTTTGGGCAACTCCTCAACTTCCAAAATTGAAGGACAAGGAAAGATTATACTCAAGATGACATCTCGTGCATAGCGCGGGTGATATGCTTGTCTATACTATATATTAAGCAAAAGGGGATTTTCAACCCTAAGTCTTGTGGGAGCTCCAATCTCCCAATCTAAATTTCCTAATTTTTTGATTTAAAAAAAAAATCTTAGCATTTATTAACTTCTTCCAACTTCCAAGTCTTACCCTCATAATAACACTTTAATGCATTAAGAACAAACATAAAAAAAATTATTTGAAATCCAACACATATAAATTTCTTGAAAAGTCCCAACACATGTGATTATTATCTCTCATAATAACACTTTAATGCATTAAGAACAAGTATAAAAAAAAAATTCTTGAAAAGTCCAACACATATGATTATTATCAAAATATTAAACTTTAATATAATATAAAAAAAAAGAAAAAAAGAAGACATTTAAATAAATAAATAAATAAATAAATTTAAAAATCACAATTCACATAGAGCTCCAATCTCTCAACCTTAATTTTCTAAATTTTTTATTTAAAAAAAAACTCAACATTTATTGATTTGGTCAAAATCTTCTGATCAGCATTTATTAACTTTTTTTTCAATCCACATGTCTTTCCACATACCTGCATTTATTGATTTGGTCAAAATCTCTAATCAGCATTTAAAATCTCATCATACAAATAATTATAGATACAACCTGTGCATAGTTACTGCAGTAGCCTTTTTAATTTCTCATATACACCATGGTTAGTGATAAGATTGTTAAATTCTTTTTATAAAAAATCTTAAAAAACATAATTTATATATTAAAAAAAATTTAAAACAAATATAAATATCTATAATTATTCCGTGCATAGCACGGGTGATAGGCTAATTTCTAATATAAAATTGTGGGCTCTTTGCCCAACAACACACCCATTGTCTATGACTCTACCTCTCTTCAAAGTGTTGATGTGCTGTTAATATAAGAAAGAGATATACATATACATATACAGAGACAGAGACACAGAGAGTGCAGAGTTTCTTCAGACAAGGCAAAGTGTAGAGGGGTTTGAAGTTTTCCAAGTACCAGAATAGAAGAAGCGAAGTTGGGTTATTAATGAGTGAGACTTCACACCATTTATACTACTGTACTCTCTCTCTCTCTTTTGATGAAAGCTTCAGGGACGGAAGACATGCTTGTTTATCATCTATCAAAGAGTGGCGGTTGATCGGCCGGAAGTCCCCGTGGACGACCGGCTCAGCTATTTTTGCTTAAATCAGAAAACTCATTCCACATTCTTAGTTATTCCACACCAGATCTATTGAAGGATATACGTATCAGCTCTGAAGCATCTTCAACGTGAAGTTTGTTAGAATTGGAGAAGACTAAAGAGAGAGAACATGTACGTTGGGAAGAGTGGAGAAAATGAAACGGAGAGGAATCTGCCAAACGGGAAAGAGAATTACATTTTCAAATGTGTAGTGAAATTACATTTTGAAAACTCTATCCATACATAAAATTGAAATGGAGAGGTGAAAATGCATTTACAGAATACAACCAAACACAGTCTCTACTTTTTTTTTTTTATAAATTTTTTAATGTCAAAACCAATATAGAGGAATACAAAAATAATAATTAAAGTGAACAAATTATTTATTTATTTATTTTGCTCTCCGTTTGGTTTTTGAATTGAAATTTTGAGTGTGGAGTTATATTTTAAAAGATAATTTTTCAAATGATTTTTTTTAAGAGAAAACTTGTTTGATTATAAGTTTCCTCGAGAGTTTTAAAAAAAGTTTTGAATTATATTTTTCAATAATTTTTTTTAAATATTTACAAATTTTCTTAATTTTATTCAAGAGTTGGGTACATATTTTTTGGCTAATACAAAAATCATAACAAATTTTGGCCAAAAATAAGAAAATATTTTTTTGAATAAAATTAAATAAAAAAGATTTTTCTTCATAAATAGTAGACCAAAAAAATATTTCTTGCAAAAAACAAGATTCCACAAAAGTAGAAAAAATTTAATTTGAAAGAACAAAATTAAAATTATAGTTTTTTTACTTCTTTTTTTTTTTTTTTTGGGAAAATAGAGTATCGCAGAGAGTTTGGTTATGAGTTTTGAAAAAAGTTTTGGAATGGAGTTTTGAAAAATTTATTTTGAATGAAATTTTGAAAAAAATTTAGTTATAAATTTTAAAAAGAATTTTTCAAAAAAATTTTGAATAAAATTATTACATTCCAAAAATTGGAACCTGAATAAAATTGTAACACATAAACTGCCTAGGATTTTTTGGGAATAAAAAAATGGCGAAGTCCGATATTTATGGTTCCTCAACAACCGAAGTCCCACTTGATGCATCCCATTTCAGTCTATCTTGTCAATTTTACCTATTTTTTGATTTCATAAAATATTTTATTTGACTTTTTTTTTAAAAAGTTAAAATATTATTTTCAATCATATTAGTGTTTTTTTTTATTCTCATATTTTAGTTAAAAAATCAAAAAATTATTAAAATAGCACATTTCAAATGAGGCCTAAATACAAGTATAAAACTCAATAACTAAAACTAAATCACCATAAATCTAGAAATCACCATTTCAAACTCTAAAAATGTAAAACATTAAATTAAACCTTTTAAAGAGATATTCTTACCAATTAAAGGGGTATTTGAGATGATTTAAATAAGTATATTTTTTGACTTTTTACAAAAATATGTAAAGAAAAATAAAGAGATGATGTGATCCAATAAGTGTAGTTATCTAAATAAGTACACTTATATAGTGTATGCCAAATAGCCCCTAAAAACCTCTAATCCCTCAAGAAAAGAAAATTCAAGCTTTGATCCTTCAAGAGGTTAAGAAAATTTTAGAGTTGGAACTTCTATTGTGCTATTTTTGAAGAAAGAGAAGTGGTGATTAGAGCTTTTTTCGATGAGGTAACATGGCCGGCCGTGGTAGAAATGGTGGGTTGAGGTGATGGTGTAAGGGTGGAGCAAATGTGGGGTGTTTGGCCAACAAGAAAGTAAGGGAAAATAAGAGAAAGGTATAGAGAAGTTAGAGAGAGAAGAATGAAGACAAAATAAAATAAAGATCTGCATTTTTTTTTTAAAAGGTGGTGTTTGGTCACACCTACAATCAAGTTTGGAATTGAGTTTAGATATCCTAAGGCATCGTTTGGCAAGATGCTATTTTAGCCAATTAGCCAAAAAGTTACTAAATTAGCCAAAAAGCCAACAACTCATACCAAAAAGTCAAAGATTCTCTTTTCTCTCTACTTTTTGCACATCTTTTCGTAATTAGCCAAAAAGTCATCCCAAACATACAAGTTTTTTTTACCTACCTTTTTAGCCAAATAGCCAAAAAGTTACTAAATTAGCCTGTTCCCAAACGAGGCCTAAGTGAAGTTTAACTTAGGAGCGTGTTTGGCTCTAGATAAATGTTAAGTATATCATGGTCCCCTTTTTTGGGGTTATAGAAAGTGAGATCGGATTAAGATGGATGTGGGGTCCACTAATATTGTGTTTGTTTACGAAATGAGAAAGGAGATTCACAATACTTTGGGACTATGATAGGTCTCTATGGATGAGATTAATAATTTTTCATGGGAGATGATATTAGAAAAACAATCCCTTGGAATTAGAGGAGGATTTACTATTTTGCCCTCTATTATCCTACCTAATTTACTTACTCTACTTGATTAATTTGGTCTTTTCTTTACTATTTTTTTTTATTCCACTATTTTTTACTCCATTCTTTATATCAAAATAATTTAATATAAAAATAATTTTTAATATAAAAATATAATAGTATAAAATAATATTTATACCAAAAAAAATTATATTAAAAAAATAATAAAATAGTACCCAAAAAAATATATTTATGAAATATAATTTTTAATATTAAAATATTTAATGCATTTATTAATTTGTATAAATCCAAATTTGATAATAATACAATAAGGGTATTTTTAAAATTTTACATAATTAATCTTATTCTTATCTTTATCAAATAAACACAATTTTTTTTAACCTCTTCCTAACAATCTCAGTCAACCTATCTCTTAAAACAAACGTGCGATATATATATTTCTTCTTCTATTCATTACTTACAATTTGCAAGATCTGCAGATAGGTGAGCAAAAAGATAAGGTGAGCTATTCTTTGCTTAAATTATTGTTGTTTTGTCTCATCCTTCGTTTAAACAAACCACTATAAACTTTTACATCAAAACTTTGGCTGATAGTTATTGTTTCATTTCTCCTTTTTTCATGGTTAAAATTGCCAAAACGACGTCGTTTTGACAATTTTGAGCCATTTGAGCCACAAAAATTGTGGCCCTCAAACATTTTCCTAAACTTTTACATCAAAACTTTGGCTGATAGTTATTGTTTTATTTCTCTTTTTTCATGGGTTGATCATGTTCTGTTTCAATTTAATAAATACATTTTGCAAAAGCTATAGTTTTCAATTTTTTTATTGTTAAGGTTTGGTAAGACATTAAGCTATGCAAAGCTGAAGAATACTGATTAGGAAATTCTTGTGAATCTTGTTGGTGACGAGGAAAGATATTTAAAATCTCACATGGTGCTAAAATCTTGAGATCTTAGAGGTATTTCTTTTTATTTTGCGGACTTATTTATTTAAATTTTGTACTCTTTTCTATGAATATTTTCATAGATCTTCTTGGCATCAATACATGATTAAAGTAAAGTGTTACCTCCTTCATGATTTTTTTATATTTGTGCAGAATTTTCTTTTCTGTACACCCTTCATTCAAAGTTGAATCTCTCTATCTCACCGTGACTCCAGATTGAGTAAGATTGATGGTGTTGGAATTTTATCATTCATATCTAGATCGGGTTATTCTTGACATCATTTGAGAGGTAAAAATCTACCTAAGTTCCTTTTTCTTTTTCAAATCAATCTCTTTGAATCATAGATTTAGGCATGAATTTAGAAAAAGAAAAAAAAGAAAAAAAGGAAAAGGTGAGATAATTGTTAATAAAATATAAGCTAATTTTTTTTTTTTTCATTTCTCTTTTATTTTCAAATTTCTATTGAAATCTCTATCCAAATACAGTGTTATTTCCTTGTTTGAAATTTGCATTCATTCAACGAAAGCTATGTTAGTATACGACAATGCTAGGTAGCTCAAAATTTCGTGGCTCAAATGGCTCAAATCACTCAAAACGACGTCGTTTTGAGTGTAAATAAGTGTAAAACGACGTCGTTTTGACAGATTTAAGCCATTTGAGCCACAAAATTTTGAGCTACCAAACATTTTCCGTTAGTATATTACATTGATAGTATGAATATGGGTGTAGTTGTGTGTCTGGACCGAAAATATATACTCAAAATTTAGTTGGGAAATTTATTAGGAAATCTTATTTGAAGTATTTGTATTCTAATTAATACATGACATATTCTTGTATTCTAAGTCTTATTATTTGGACATTTGATTCACTAAATCATAATTTCAAATTTAAGGTATTTTTTGAACAATTGTACACTTACAAAGATTTTTTAAACCCTTAACAATTTAGTGATGTGAACATTTATATTTGACAGTGTGAATAGTGTGAATATTTATATTACAGTACATTCACACTGTTAACATTAATGCACTTTACCTTATTATTATTAAGAATATTTTAGTAACTATGTTGTTCATAAAATTTATTGGAACATAAAAAATTAATTTAAACAAAATAGATAAAAAAGAAGTTGTGAATAAATATCTCAATTTTATTCAACATTATTTAAATTTATTTTATGCATGGACCTAAAAAAACACCTCTTGAATCTCCATTGCAGGTTTGAAATATGGACAAATTTCTTTTTACTTTTTTGGACAGTAGCTTTAGTGGTCCTGCATCTCCTTAAATTATGAGATTAAAATATAATTAAAAGTACAATTATTAAATTAAAATGTAATTTATTAAATTCGTTGTTAAAAATTTGAGGTCAAACTATAAATATAGATCTTGTTTCGACTTTTAAATAAATTTTGTAAAATTACTTGATAAAAAGACACCCAATAAAATTAAAGTAAAAATTGAAAAAAAAAATTTTATTGTAAAAATGTCTCTCATGGGCTTTTTTACTAAGGTGGATAAAAAAGTTCTGTAAAAAAAAAAAAAAAAAAACTTTTTTTAGTCTTTAAACAAATCATGCCACCTTCATTATCTCTCTTTCTCTCTCTCTCACTTGCCTTGTGAAAAGATTACATTTTAACAGAACTCAATTTAAATTTTGAGTTTAAATTTATCTAACCCAAAAAAAAATATTCTCCAAAAAACAAAAAAAAAAAATATATATTTTTCACATAATCACTTTTCTTTTTTGTGAAAATGATAGTTATGTGTTTTAATAAATATAAACATTTCTAATGATGTTACCTTTCTTAATAAATGTAAGCATTTTTTTTCATTTTTTTGTAACTTTGAGTTCAACTTTGACAATCAAAATTTTTTTTTGCCACAAATATTTTTTGACATAAAATTATTATGATTTATGGTGAGATAAAATTATGATTTATGTTACAAAATTTTAGAATATTATCAATTTTATTGTAGCAATTAGTAAATTGAATAATATAAAATAAAACATTTTG
>NW_021024768.1:466149-483135 GCF_004153795.1 Camellia sinensis | reverse complement strand
TCAAACCCTAGATCCGAGACTCTCTCTCTCTAAACTTACACTCTCTCTAAGATTTGATCTCCCTAGAGTGTAAATCGAAGCTCTCAACGCCCTCTATCTTTTTAACAAAGGCCCTAGGCTAGATTCACACTCTAGGGAGATCAAATCTTAGAGAGAGTGTAAGTTTAGAGAGAGAGAGTCTCGGATCTAGGGTTTGAAAGAAAAAGAAAGTGAAAAACTGATGTTCAAAAACGCTACTGTCCGCTGATATAAAACACGCTCGCTCGAGCAAAGACTTTGTCGCTTGAGCGACCAGACACAGAAAACTCTCGCTCGAGCCAAGAAGTTCTCGCTCGAGCCGAAAACTCAGAAGTGCGCTCGAGCGAAAGAATGCTCGCTCGAGCCAACAACTCAAACCCTCAGGTCTGCAACCAGAAGCACGCTCGAGCGACAGACCGCTCGCTCGAGCGAAGAACAAACCAGACCGCTTGAGCGAAGAAAGCTCGCTCGAGCCAAGAAATGCAGCTCTCAGGTCCAGAACCAGACGCAATCGATCGCTCGAATGAAGCCACTCTGGCTCGACCCACCAGACACGAACTCAACTCTCGCTCGAGCGACCAACTCCTCGCTCGAGCGAAGGCCCAAAAATCTGGACAGCAACACTAGGCTCCTAAACATAACCAACCTGTAATAAACCTGCCCAACACATCCTATAACTCAAATACAAAGTAGTAACGGATGTAAATAAGACAATAATCAATTACTATCACCCACGGTCACATGTCCGGATCACTGTACAACAAGGGTAAAACCGGGATCGCTATAGGAAAGCTGGAGAGGATCCGGACTCGTGAGAGATATGCCTAGGTGGGGTGAAGAAAAAAAAAAGAAAAAAAAAAAGGTTGACATATTAAAAAAGTGTTGTGGGTTTGAAAGAGGTAGGGCATCTCTTGGCGCTTGGGTCTTAACTTGGATAGATAGAAAAAACAAATGACCTATGAGAGATAATGAGATGAGTGTGATTAAAAAAAAAAAAATTGGGAAGGGTGATGGGTTTAATTAATCAATTGTGGAGGACGGGTTGTGATTAAAAAAATAATTATGGATTTGGGAGAATGGAAATCTGAGAGAGAGAAAATGAGACGGGGAGCAAATAAGATGGGTTTAATAAAAAAAATGAAGAGTGGTGATGTATAGGGAGAGAGAATAGATTTCAGAGAGAAAAGAGAGAGAGAATGGGGATGAGGCCATTTTCATTTGGCCGGATGAACAGCCACCAGAGAAGAGAGACGATAAAATGAGAGAGAGAGAAGATGAGAGGCAGTGGTGGTGGGGTGGTTGGTGGTTGTGGTAGTTGGTGGGAGTGTCGCAAGAGGAGAGATGGAGGACAAAAAGGGAAGAGGTAGAGGAGAGAGAGGTTTGGGCTTAGATTTTGAGGTGAGAGAGAGCAAAGAGGTTTTGCAGAGTGATGATTTAAGAGGAGAGAGAGTGAGAGCATTTGGGCGAAAAATAAAGACATCTCAACGATTGAATTTTGGATGAGACAATCTGAATCATTGAAACAAAATATATCTCTGGTACATTTTGGACATTTTCAAAAACTTTCTTGCTATATTAGGTTTTGTTTGAGATGTGGATTGACTTTTTGGCCTCGAGTTAAAAAGTCTAGTTTGGGATGGACTTTTTGACTTTTTTTGGTTTTTCTAAGAGAAAAAATGAAATGATTATAATTTGGATGTGATATTTTGTCTTATTGATTTTTTTGTCTAATTTTTTTTTTGGGGGACTATTTTAGCCAAAAATCCAACCCAACTATATGCCAAATGACTGCTATATAGATTTGAGGCCCCGTTCGTTTTTAGAAGTAGAATGGAAGTGATTGATAGTGAGGGGACTAATAGTGAGGAGACTAATAGTAAGGGGATTAAGTAAAATTATGTTTATTTTGATAGTAGTTGTTAATGTGGGAATTGTTAAATTATTACCCTATAAAAGAAATATAAAATATTAAAACAAATAAAATTATGATTTTTACTTAACAAAAAATACAAAAATATTAAATAGTAATGTTTAAAAAAAATGCCCAACATGTAAATAAAAAAATCTAATTCCATGGGACTAATTTTCTAACATCATCTCCACTTCTTTCATCTCAATCCCAACACCCTAATTTTTAGAGGTAGAATGGAGGAGATTGATAGTGAGAGGATTAATAATGAAGAGATTGTTAGTGAGGGGATTGATAGTGAGGGGATTAAGTAAAATTGTGTTTATTTTGATGGTAGTTGTTAGTGTATGGATTGTTAAATTATTTTTATATAAAATAAATATAAAATAATAAAACAAATAAAAAATACAAAACATTAAACATTAATTTTTTTTTAAAAATGCCCAGCATGTAAAAAATTTAAAAAAAATAAAAATAAAATAAAAAATTTCTAGAAAAAAATAAAACAAATAAAATAATGATTTTTACTTAACAAAAAATACAAAAAATTAAACATTAATGTTAAAAAAAATGCCCGACATGTAAAAAATAAATAAAAATAAAATTTTTTTAGTCCGCCGGACTATTTTTCTAATACTAAGTCTTGGAGGCCCTCCAACTCCCCTTGGGGAGCCCAATTCTAATCCGGAGCTCACTATCAATCCCCTCCCCATCTCTCAAAACAAACACAATATTAGTAAGTCCTACCTCACTACTAATCCCAATTCTCCCTCTAACTCTCCAAGCAAACGGGGCTATAGGATTATAAATTTCCTTTCCATCTCTCAAAACAAATATAACGTATGGTGCGTTTCACTTCCATCTCAATTCCACACTTGTCTTCCAAAACAAATGGGGTCTGAAGACTATCAAGTTTTGGAAGGCCACGATAAGCTCTATGTTTGGGATTCCAAAAGTTCGCTTTTAAGTATTTTTGTGTAGATAAGTTTAAAAAAAAAAAAAAAAATTATTGATAAAACGTAGTCACATAATTTTTGTATATTTTTTTAAAAAATAAATAACAAATATAATTTAAAAAATATATCGTTAATTTTTTAAAGATGGATACATTAAAATTATATAATTATATTTATTGAATTAATATAATTTTTTCAAAAATAATCTAAACACAAGTACTTAAAAATAAATAATTCAAATTAACGAAACGGAAGTTGAGGGGGACTCACAAACCAAAAATTCGACGGTTTAATCCTATAATCCTTTAGATGACTAGAGAGATGTCAAGGGATATGTACAGAAGCATATTTTGAAGGCGGAGGCCGACGCGATCGGCGGAGGCGACGCGATCGGCGGCGGGAGGCGCAGGCGATGCGACCTCTCTCTCTCTTTCTCTCCCTCTCCCTCTCCCTCTCTCTCTCCCTCTTCCTCTGCATTGCAGAGGTCGAAAATGGCGGAAAAAAAGAAAGAAAAAAAAAAAAATCGGAATGCCCAAAACGACGTCGTTTTGGGCATTCGGGGCATTCGAGCCAGGCATTTCGGGCCCTCAAACATTTTCCTATATCTTATATTGTAATAGTAACTGCACTCTCTTTTTGAAAATTTTTATCTTCTTTGGTTTCAATTTTTTAAATTCAATTTTTTAGATATTGAGTTATTTATTTTATTTTTTATATTTTTTTGTTTTTAATAACTTTTTTTCAATATTTTAAATAATTTTTTTACTTTTTAGATACACTTAATATAAATACAATTAAAAAGTATAATATTTATAAAAAAAATTATAAAAAATTAATACCAAAAATAAAAAAATACAAAAATTCAGTATATATTTTAATATTTTTATGTATTTATTGATTATTTAAATATTTTCTTACAAATATTTTATTTTTTAGGTGCATCTAATTACCTAAAATATTAAAAAAATTCATTAAAAATAAAAAACTCAAAAATAAAAAACTCAATTTAAAAAAAAATTGAATTAGAAAATTGGAGCTAAACAAATTTGTTAGAATAAGATCAAGTCCATATAAAAAGACGTTCAAAATTTAAGTCCCTTGGTTATTAAATTGGGAGCTAGCTTCTTTTCCGGTCCATAATTTGGATTGGAAATCATTGTTTGAGACTACGGATCCCATCTCAATGTCGAACCATTCATTTTATTAGGTACTTTATGTACATTATCCATACAAAAAATTACATCGATTCGATAATTATTTTTTTCGCTTTTGTAATGAATAAATAAAAAAAACAAATGAACTATTTTAAAAATATAATTGTTGTCCATTTTTTTGTTGACAAACACGATAAATTGAATAAATTACGATTATCGGATCAACTTAATTATTTAAAAAAAAAATGATATAAGAAGTGTCGAACAAAATGAACTATTCGAATAATTGAACCAATACACTTGATGCACTTCACAATCTAGACTAGTTCCATACAATCCAAATTATGAACCAGAGAAAATTCATCTTCTTTAAATTTTGAGAGCTGAGATCCACACTTTATACGTCTTTTTCTCTCACCCCAAACTTATACCAAATCTTTCCATGAGCCGTCTTGCTAGTCCCGATTAATCCACCAACTCGATCAATGCTCGTACTCCTGTCACTCTATATCCAAATTTAAAATGTTAGAAACGCTAAATATTTTACTTAATTTTTTACAAAATATTCACATTAGATGGGTTTCACATGAGCGTGGATCTCACTCCCTCATGTGGTTAAATCTTTGGTAAACTTTTTGTATGCCTAACATTGCTCACGGTGCTAAAATCTTGGAATCTCAATAGTATCATTTTTTTTTTATTCTGCAGACTTACATCTTTAAAAGGAATGATTTGTCTCATGTTGAAATTTCAACTGGATCACATAGTTAAGATTTTTTACCAACCAAAGTTAATCAACGGAGTTCTCTTACAAGTCAGAATTAATGAAAGGGTTCAACTAGAGCATGAGTTAGAATACTGGGCCAAGGAATTTCACAATTTCATTAAAAAATCATGTCATTTGGTCCATGGTGGGGAAAATTGCAATTCTATGGTATTGATCTATAATTTTTATGATACTACATAGTTGCATTGTCATGAATTTCCTTGGCCTTGACATGCTTCAAAATAGATCTATTCATTATTTTTCTATAGGTTTATTTGTTGTTGTTTTTTTTTAAATTTATTTTTTATTTTTAATATTGATCTTTTTTTTAAAGATCTTGAAAAGACAAACACAATTGGTTTGTTTTTCAGAAAAATTTTTGAGAAAAATTCTCTACAAACAAATTTTCAAGAGTAATCAAACTAAACAAATTTTTTTCAAAAAAATCTCAAAATTTTGTTTGGTTACCTACTTTTCAAAATCACACACTCTCTCTCATACACATCAAATCAATCACTTTTTTTAAAACTCTCTCCCCAAAACAATTTTTCAAAACCATTTCTGAAAAAAGACAAACCAAACAAGTTTTCGTACTTTTTATCTCAAAAATTACTTTACAAACACAAACCAAACATACCCAAAAATATGATTTTATTAAAAATTGATATATGTAGTAAAATTTATGACATCTTAAAATTTTATGAACACTACGCATAGAAAGGTAAATATGTCAAAAAAATTCTTTGCCATAAAATGTTTAGACTTGCAAATGAGAAAGTGTTGTGCATGTCAGCTTGTAACTAAGAAAAACCAAAATTTGGGTCTCTGCCACAAAACAATCAATGAGCGGGACTGTTGACCAATTTTTCCTACATTTATTCATTTTTCTTGTGATTGTTTAATAACTAATGTAAGTAAATTTCTCCTTTATAAAAGTTAAATTTATTTTGTTTGATACACTTTTGTTTTTTTTTAATCTCGTTTTGCTACACTTATCAGCCTTCTAATAATTTTTTTGACTTCTTCCTTACATCTTAATATATGGACATGAGTACAATAGGGGGTTGAGAATCCATATAACGTGGAGCAAAAGTTATAGAATTATGGCTTATCTTCTTTGACATCAAAGATCAAATAACTCAATTTTTTGATTAGCAAAATAAAATCTACATTAATAAAAAATACTTGTATTCTCAAGAAATAACAAAAACTCTCTTATTGTGATTGTTAACATAATAACTCTTAATTTTGTTGGCTTCTACTGCAACGATATTCATGTAGTGAGATTCTATTTCTGCATTATTTCAAGCTCATTTTTCTAGCTTTGTATAATAGATTCATGAGCATTTTGGGTTTGCTCAATTCTAATGATATCGAACCATATATGTATTTTTAGGTGATATCTAGATAGTATGTGGAAATAGATTTTACGAAATGCTTCCCCATATGTTTTTGGCTCGAGATAGATTGCAAGCTTATCTCATAAAAATGCATCATCTCATTAATTTTTGTTGTTGTGGACAAACAGATCTCTTGCAAGCTTATCTCAATTCATGATTTGGTGAATGTATTCTACAATTTCTTTAAATAAAGGTAACTTTTGTCTACTATAATCTTCAATTCTTGTTCTCAAACTTAA
The DNA here is from genome assembly GCF_004153795.1 of Camellia sinensis. NCBI lineage: Eukaryota > Viridiplantae > Streptophyta > Magnoliopsida > Ericales > Theaceae > Camellia > Camellia sinensis. Next base: position 476,693 of record NW_021024768.1, on the reverse strand, counting down.
ATGCACAAGTTCCAAACTATGTTTGATCAACTAATTGGATTAAAGACAAAATTCATTTATATGGTCAGAAAGGTTCTGTATGATTTTGGATTAAAATACAATTGTTAATTTTTCCATCCACAGTAACGGAAGGTGTATCACGCACACTGTTTTTTAAAGTGACTTGATTATAAAAAAATAAATTGAAATTAACACAATAAAGAGACAATTTTATCTTGATCTTCTCCAAACTTAAAATTAGATTAAGATGTAATTAAAATAAAATAAAATATATAATTATGGATTGACCTAAAATATAATGAAAGAGTGATTTAAAATATAATTAAATTAACATATAAAATATATAATTATTAAGGATTGATCTAAAATATAATTGAATTAAAATTAGATAAAAATAGGACAATTTTAATTTCAAATTGTTCTTTTTTATTTTTTTGGATAAATAATTTCAAATTATTCTACTTTCAATTCGCCAATTAAAAGTTTGTCTTATTTTGTTAGGATTAATAGTGAAAATCACAAAAAATCACGAGTAAATTACACTTTGCATCCCTATATTTTGCACTAAATTTCACTTTGATCCCTACATATGAAATCGTGACAGTTAACCCCCTGTACTTTTGGTCAAATTCTACTTTAGTCCCTATACATGAAATCGTGTCAGTCAACTCCCTGCACTTGGTCAAGTGTCAATGTCCCATTCTGTTACTATATTGTTTAAGTCTTTAATAGGAATTCAGTCTTATGATAAATATGTGACTACAAAATGAGGATAAGAGAAGAAAATTATCCATATTTTCCACCAATACATACTTTGTCTCACGTGATAAACATGTAAGAAAATTAGGACAAAAAGTAAAGAAAACATAACTCTTTTCAAATAAATAAAGGTAGCAGAGAAATTAAAAAAAGGAAAGAGGAATATTCTATCGTTATTGTGAAAAACAGAGTTTTGTGATTTCTATTTCTACAAAAAATCTTAATATGTCCCTTTAATTGTTCATAATTTATGTTTTGTTTTAATCGAATATAGACAAAATATGATGTAAATTTTGGGATGTGTATAGCCAGGAAATGTGCATGATTTTCCTCCTTTGCTCTTATTTTGTAGTCACATGTTTGTCGTATTACTGACCTTTATTAAAGATTTATATGGTAGAGTAACAAAATGGAGACATTGATACTTGACTAGAAATGTAAGGGTTGACTATCATGATTTCATGTGTAGGGACCAAAAGATCTGACTAGAAGTGTAATGGCTTGATTGTCATGATTTCATATATAAGGGCTAAAGTGGAATTTGGTGCAAATTCCAAACTGCAAGGGTGCAAATTATAATTTACCTAGGAATTTTTAGAAAATACAAATATTCACACATTCAATAAATTAGAAAAATGTAAAATTTTAAGAAGTGAATATTTTTAAATGCATTCATACTGACTTTCGTACTTTCTAAATAATATCTTAATAATTAAAAGTATAAATGTTCAGATTTACAACTTCCACACTTATTACAAAATTCACACTATTATAATGCAAGGAAGATGAGTCTCATGACAAAATATTTCTCAAAAGTATGAAATTTTATAAGTGATTTTTTTTTCACAATTTCAAATTCTAAAAAAGTGTATATTTTTTTTTTCATTTTACATAATTTTGTATTTAATTGAGAACGATTTGACTGAGTAGTTATAAAAAAGGGATTAAATTCATTTTACCTTTTATGATTTAAATATAGTTAGAAAATTCCCAAGTGATTTTGGAGGATTAAAGTGTCGTTAATTTGTTCATTCAAATTGATGGAAGGTGTATTACACACAATATTTTAAATTGGGTTTAGTTTTTTGAAAAAATAACATGAAATTAATATGGTAGAGTAACAAAAGGGAGACATTGATACTTGACTAGAAATGTAAGGGTTGACTATCACGATTTCATGTGTAGGGACCAAAAGATTTGACTAGAAGTGTAATGGCTTGATTGTCATGATTTCATATATAAGGGCCAAAGTGGAATTTGGTGCAAACTGCAAACTGCAGGGGTGCAAATTATAATTTACCTAGGAATTTTTTAAAAATACAAATATTCACACATTCAATAAATTAGAAAAATGTAAAAATTTAAGAAGTGAATATTTTTAAATGCATTCAACTAACTTTCGTACTTTCTAAATAATATCTTAATAACTAAAAGTATAAATGTTCAGATTTACAACTTCCACACTTATTACAAAATTCACACTATTATAATGCAAGGAAGATGAGTCTCATGACGAAATATTTCTCAAAAGTATGAAATTTTATAAGTGAATTTTTTTTCACAATTTCAAATTCTAAAAAAGTGTGTATTTTTTTTTTCGTTTTACATAATTTTGTATTTAATTGAGAACTATGAAATTTTATAAGTGAATTTTTTTTTCACAATTTCAAATTCTAAAAAAGTGTATATTTTTTTTTTTCATTTTACATAATTTTGTATTTAATTGAGAACGATTTGGCTGAGTAGTTATAAAAAAGGGATTAAATTCATTTTACCTTTTATGATTTAAATATAGTTAGAAAATTCCCAAGTGATTTTGGAGGATTAAAGTGTCGTTAATTTGTTCATTCAAATTGACAGAAGGTGTATTACACACAATATTTTAAAATGGGTTTAGTTTTTTTAAAAAATAACATGAAATTAATATGGTAGAGTAACAAAAGGGAGACATTGATACTTGACTAGAAATGTAAGGGTTGACTATCACGACATCCCCTAACTCAGAAATAGGAAATTAAAGGACGGTAGCAATCAAAATACAATAGCAGGAGCTACGGAACCTAAGTCCGGATATAATAAACAAATGAGAAAAGACCGGGGTCGCTATAATAATTAAAAATTGATCTAAAATATGATTAAATTAAAATTAGATTTAAAATTTAGCAATTACAATAACTAATTGAATATTTAAGATTAATTGTAATTTAAAATATAATTAAATTAAAATTAGAATAAAAAGTTAAGAATTACAATAAATGATTCATAATATATAATTAATTGTGTTTTAATTGAATAAATGTTTAAACATTATAAACTATGTATATTAAAGGGTATTATGGTGATTTTACATCTCTAATGTTAATGGTTCCACTTTAGTTCAAAATCATATGACGAGATCTTTCTGACTATTTTTGAATTATAAGGGTAAAGTGCTTTAGCCTTAAATCACAAGGGGATAAAATAAATTTTGCCTCATAAAAAATCTAAATTATATATAAAAAAAACAGATGTTCATTTTAAAAGTTGTAAAATTTTAAAGTTTTGAAACATTAAAAAAAGAAAAAAAAGAAGTCTTTCACATAAGCATGTTAATCAACTAGGCCTAACCCAGTTGGCTATTATGACTTTCTTAAGAGTTTAGTCCATAGGGGAGGTCATAGGTTTAAATCTCCTTAAGGGAGTTGAATTAAAGAGGCAATCACTTGACTTTGTAAAGAATGCAGAGGCTAACTCTCACAGGTATTAATCTAACAATCAACAATTGACTTTCACCGATCAATATATATATATATATATATATAAATATAAGCATGTTGACCAAAATAAGGATAAAATTGTCATAAAAAAACAACTAATTTCTATAAAAGGATTTCTAATATACAATTTCATACATATATAGAATTTATTGGATCACATTTTATTTCCATAATATTTATGGCTAAACAAATTCTGGAAAAGAGGCTTTTCACAGATTTTTCCTACATTTAAATGGATTCTATTTTGTTATGATTATTAACGTACAAATATTTGTGAATGCTTTATGTAGTATCTATAATTTCCCATCTCTCCCCAAGCGTTTCTCTGGTGTTTATCATATTTTCAGAATTTAAAAAAAGAAAAAGGAAGTTTTTGGTAGAGAGAGGCTCAAGGTATGATAAACACTGTCTGATTCATAAATTTAGAGAGGGATTTAGAAAGGGAATAAAAAAGGTAAAATATAAATTAAAAAGAAAAAACTAAATGTTTTTTTTTTTTGAAAAAATTGAAAAATTAAATTAATTTTTTGGATAAAATTAAAAATTTTGTGTCTATAAAGAAGCATGATGATGAAACATTGATGTGAAAAAAAAAAAAAAAAAAATTTAAAATGAAAAAATTGATAATGTTCTCGGTTTTTTTAAATAGTTGAATCAAACTAATAAGTAGAAGGGCAAAAACATTTAATCCCATATTCTGTTTTTTTTTTCCCCATTACTATATAAAATTGATAATGTTGTTAGTTTTATAAATTGGGAAAAACTGATAATATTCTCAGTTTTACTAAATAGAATTTATTGATTTAAAAAATCTTAGATAGGACCTGAGTAAGTATAACATTTGTAAATAGCACTTTTAGGTAATTAACTCTTTCCACCTAGTTAATGTTAATATTTTTTTCCCGCGTTTTTTTATTTTCCTAATCAGCAAAAGAGAGAATTTTATCTTCACTTTTTATTTCTCTTCTTTGATATCTCTCTTTTTGTTTTACCTGCAGATACAGATTGGGAGAGCTTTATCCTCTGAAATTCGAATCTCAAACTAGTTTCTTCTTCAATATTTGTTTCAAAAAAAAAAAAAGAAAAAAAAAAGAGAAAAGGTGGATTGAAAATGAGTGCCCTGCAAGGTGTATTTTCAATTGTAGGGGCAATTACAGGGAGAATAGTTGAGCCAGTGATCCAATTAGTGGTGCTCCACGTTGGTTTTGTTGTTCAGTACAAGAAGAAGCAGGAGAAACTAGAAGTCGAAATTAAAAACCTTGAAGAGAAGAGAAAACTAATCGAAGAAAAAGTTGATGAAGCCATTACTCGTGGTGAAGAAGTTGATGAACCTGTTTCAAATTGGCTAGTAGAGGTGGAAGAAAGACTTCAGAAAATTAAGGATGACAATATTATTAATGAAAACATGCAGTGCTTTAAATTCTCATGTCCGGATTACATCTCGCGATACCGTATGAGCAAGGAAGCCGAAAACAAGATGAAAGAAGTAAGAAATCTCACTCAGAGTGGCAATTTTAGCACAGTTGCACATCCTAAGCCATTTGCTCAAGAACTTCAATTCCCATCATCAAGTGCAAACTATGCAAATTTTGAGTCGCGAAAATCGGTTTGCGAGAACATCATGGCGGCATTACAAGATTCCAATGTTAAAATGATTGGAGTATATGGAACAGGAGGAGTTGGTAAGACGACAATGGTCGAAGAGATTGGCAAACAAGTGAAAAATAGACTTTTTGATGAAGTCGTGGTGGCAGTTGTCTCTCAGGACGCAAATGTGAGCAATATTCAAGGGCAACTCGCTGATCGCTTAAGTATGAAACTAAAAGGGGAAACTGAAGTGGGAAAAGCAAATGAACTGTGGAATAGATTAAACAATGGGAAGAAAAATCTCATTATATTGGATGATATGTGGCAAGAATTGTATATTGGATGATATTTGGCAAGAATTGAACTTGAAGACAATAGGTGTTCCTATCACAGATGGAAACAAAGGTTGCAAAATTGTGATAACATCTCGAATCCGAGGTGTGTTGGAGAAGATGGAAGTTGATAGATATTTTCCAATGCAAGTATTATTAGAGAAAGAAGCATGGGCCCTGTTCAAGAAGAAGGTGGGAAATTTTGTTGACTCTCCTGAACTCCATGATATAGCTGATGCAGTTTGTAAAGAGTGTGGAGGCTTGCCGGTTGCTATACTTGCAGTTGGAGCTGCATTGAAAGATAAGAAAAAATATGTCTGGGAAGATGTACTTGATCAATTCAAAGATTCCATGCTCAAGAATATTGCGGGAATCGAGCCAAAGGTGTATGCTTCCTTAAAGTTAAGCTATGATCGGTTAGAATCTAGTGATGCCAAATCGTGCTTCTTGCTGTGTTGTTTCTTTCCTGAAGATGCTAATATTTCAATTGAAGTGTTGGCGAGACACTGCATAGCAAGAAGTTTGCTTGGACAAAACACAAATACACTAATAAGAGCAAGCCGTCGAGTACTTACAGTGGTCGATATCCTCAAAGATGCTTGTTTGTTATTAGAAGGTGAAGATGAAAACTTTGTCAAAATGCATGATGTCATTCGAGATGTTGCTCTTTCAATTGCGAAAGATGATGGCAAGGAAATTCTAGTAAAACATGGTGACAAAAAATGGCCCGAGAAAGATACATGCGAATCTTCCTCAGCTATGTCATTAAGGTTCGACAACACTCTTGAGCTTCCGGATGATTTGGTATGTCCACAACTCCACACCTTGACCATACTATTGAAATGGAATATTAGTAATCCTTTGCTTAATGTTCCAGTTAGGTTTTTCAGTGGAATGGAGAAACTTACAATTTTAGAATTGAATAGAATCTGTATGTTGCCTCCATTATCTCTTGCAAAATTGGTTAACCTTCGGATGTTAAGTTTAAATGATTGTGAGTTGGGAGACACAGCTATACTCAAGGATCTAAATAATAACCTTGAAATACTTAGCGTTCGAGGTTCTAATATCGAGGTTTTGCCATCAGAGATAGGACAATTGACTCGTCTTCGGTTGTTAGATGTGCGAAATTGGGAAAAGCTCACAGAGATTCCACAAGGTGTCATATCCAATTTGTCTCGCCTGGAAGAATTGTACATTTTAGGTGATTTGGGGCCACGGAAGCCCATAAGAAGCAAAGTGAATCTTGATGAGTTGGGGAAATTGACGCAATTAACCACTTTAGAGATTCACATACCAAATGTCATGCTATTGCCCAAGGACTTCTGCTTTGAAAACTTGATCAGATTTAAAATAGTAATGGGTAAGGAATTTGATTTTTGTGGAACTTATGATTCTTTTTTTAGAACTTATTCAAAGTCGTGTAAACTTGCGGGTGTTTCCTTAATGGACAAGTTAATCGTTTTGTTGATGAGAGCCGAACAACTACATTTGCAAAAAATTGAAGGTTTACAAGAGGTGCTGCATGACAGAGGTGCCCCATCAGGGTTCTTCAATAATTTAATTGAATTAACAGTTCGAGATTGTAGGTTGAAATATCTCTTCTCCCTGTCCTGTGCAAGAGGATTTCCACGACTCCAGAGACTACGAATATTTGATTGTGAGATGATGGAAGCAATAGTTGGAATTGAAGAAGAAAAAGATGAAGATGAACTCTCAAGTCCGGTAATTAATTTCAGTCAGTTGAAATATTTGTGTCTCTGGAACCTACCCAAGCTCATAAGCTTCTACCCCAAAGTGGAGAAGATGTCAACATCTGAAGGAAATTCTTCTACCCAGGCACAATTTTTGTTTAATGAAAAGGTATGCTTTATCTATACCCTTTTTATTTGCTTTAATCCATTATAAAATGTTTTATGCATTAGGAATAGAATCAAACAGTGCTAGGGTATTTTCAATAAAAATCAAAATTGTTAATCCCTAAAAAAATCACCAAATGGTTGGTCACACCGTGGCAAGCATGAAATAATTACAACAAATTAAGATTTTAAAAATAAAAAATTCTGAATAAACTTAATTTTTAAGAACAAAATATTTAAGTTGCTAAAAGTGTCATTGTATGTTTAGCGATGAAATTAGATATTTAGTGATAAAATTATTTTTATCGTTTGACCATAATTTATCTAAGAAAGTGAATATCTTATGCCCCAAATTGTTTTCTTTTAAAGTGTATTTTATTAACCACATTTTTAAAATTTTGATACAAAAGTAGACAAAGCCATATAGATTTGCTACTAAATGAAACTAATGTGCTCCTAGCCCCCTACCCATAATCTATATGAAGTAAAATTTAGATGAAGCCCCAAAGCAGTAATCTAAATTTTTTATTTTAAATGTTAAAAATACTCATTACATAGAAATATTGGTCCATCTAACTATATACCATAATGTGACTTTCTAAACTAGTTCAAATTTATGTTTGACAGGTAAATTAACCTAGCAAAAAACTTATGCCAGCATGCTTGTGTGATTTTTATTTTTTATTTTTAAATCGATATAAGATTAATTATAATATGAGAAATATTATATCAAACTAGACAATTAAAATTCAACAGTAGACAAAGCCATATAGATTTGCTACTAAATGAAACTAATGTGCTCCTAGCCCCCTACCCATAATCTATATGAAGTAAAATTTAGATGAAGCCCCAAAGCAGTAATCTAAATTTTTTATTTTAAATGTTAAAAATACTCATTACATAGAAATATTGGTCCATCTAACTATATACCATAATGTGACTTTCTAAACTAGTTCAAATTTATGTTTGACAGGTAAATTAACCTAGCAAAAAACTTATGCCAGCATGCTTGTGTGATTTTTATTTTTTATTTTTAAATCGATATAAGATTAATTATAATATGAGAAATATTATATCAAACTAGACAATTAAAATTCAACAGTAGACAAAGCCATATAGATTTGCTACTAAATGAAACTAATGTGCTCCTAGCCCCCTACCCATAATCTATATGAAGTAAAATTTAGATGAAGCCCCAAAGCAGTAATCTAAATTTTTTATTTTAAATGTTAAAAATACTCATTACATAGAAATATTGGTCCATCTAACTATATACCATAATGTGACTTTCTAAACTAGTTCAAATTTATGTTTGACAGGTAAATTAACCTAGCAAAAAACTTATGCCAGCATGCTTGTGTGATTTTTATTTTTTATTTTTAAATCGATATAAGATTAATTATAATATGAGAAATATTATATCAAACTAGACAATTAAAATTCAACAGTAGACAAAGCCATATATTGTATCAATGGAAAATGCCAACTGAGTTGTGATACACGTAGTAGCTTGAAAATTTCTGAAGTTCTAACGTTTATGCTATAAAAAACTTTTGAGACTCTTAAAAAGGTTCTTTCAATTTGATCAACAATAATGGAATGATCTATTAAGTGTCAATTTTTAATTTTTCACAAATCTAGTCATATAGGACATAATTTTCTTGCCACATCATTTTGGATGAATTATAATATTTAAATTGTGATTTTCTGATATTTCTATTATAAAATCTAATAGTAAATGGGATTCAAACTCAAACATTACCATCAAGCCTAGACACCAAAAAATATACTCTTATTTAGGAGATTCTATAAGTTTCTAATTTCAATATTCTAGGTGGAATTTAATGTGTTTTTAAGTCAGAAAATTCTACAATACACACCCTTTAAAATGATTATTTTAGTTATGATTTATGAGATCATATGTATCTCTAGTTATGACATTATTTTAGTTCTGACTTGTAAAATCTTTGGTTATACCTTATGTAGTATTTGGTTATAACTTTTATTTATTTATTTATTATTTTATTATTATTATTTTTTCAACTAAATGTTTTAAAATAATATTATCTAAACATGTATTCAAGAAATGTTGTCATGCTAAGAGTGGGAATAGGCCAGATCGGTCACTTGTTTATGGTAATACTTATTATTATTAATAATAATATTTGATATTGTAATAAAACTCAATAAAGTATAATAGTTAAATATAATATATAATTTATACAAAAAAATAAAATAAAATCAAAAGGATAAAAGAAAAACCCAAACAAATATACAAGGAATAAGGTTCAAACATTAGTAGGACGACTATCCTGATAAGATGCAATATAATATTTGTCAATAGAAGTAAGGACCCCTAAAAAACAACCTTTATTGAGAAGGGAGAGGATCTCCTTCAGTCCAAATTTTGAATTGGAGTGTGCCGTTTGAGCTCGTGAGGCCCACCACGAGTCTCATTTTGATGATTTGAAAAGTTTATTTTGTCGGGCACTTCGTTTATTTCATCCAAAAAAATAAAAAATAAAAAAATAGGTCAATCGCATAACTGTAATTTGTTTAATTTTTCACTAAAAAAAATAGACAACAATTGTGTTTTTAAAAATAAATTATACATTTTTCCAGTGAGAAACGTAATAAAAAAAAAAAAAAAAAGGTCAATCGCATAACTGTAATTTGTTTAATTTTTCACTAAAAAAAATAGACAACAATTGTGTTTTTAAAAATAAATTATACATTTTTCCAGTGAGAAACGTAATAAAAAAAAAAAAAAAAAAAAAATAGGTCAATCGCATAATTGTAATTTGTTTAATTTTTCACTAAAAAAAATAGACAACAATTGTGTTTTTAAAAATAAATTATACATTTTTCCAGTGAGAAACGTAATAAAATAAAATAAAATAAAAAAATAGGTCAATTGCATAACTATAATTTGTTTAATTTTTCACTAAAAAAAAATAGACAACAATTGTATTTTTTAAAATAAATTATACATTTTTTCAGTGAGAAACGTAATAAATTGAACAAGTTATAATTATGAGATCGACCAAATTTTTTGTGTGGATGAAATACACGAAGTGCCTGATAAAATAAATGTCACGCCCTCAAAATAAACCCATTTATCATATATTCTTGACATGCTTAGACAAAAGAGAATAAAGCATAATTTCATAAATCAGAGTATTCTTACAAATGTATTACATGTTAACAATAAAAGCAAATGCCCTATGGGCTTACAGCTTTCCAAGTCAACA
>NW_021024768.1:445842-459504 GCF_004153795.1 Camellia sinensis | reverse complement strand
CCCACTTGATGCATCCCATTTCAGTCTATCTTGTCAATTTACCTATTTTTTGATTTCATAAAATATTTTATTTGACTCTTTTTTTTTTAAAGTTAAAAAATTATTTCCAATCATATTAGTGTTTTTTTTTTAATCTCATATTTTAGTTAAAAAATCAAAAAATTATTAAAATAGCACATTTCAAATGAGGCCTAAATACAAGTATAAAACTCAATAACTAAAACTAAATCACCATAAATCTAGAAATCACCATTTCAAACTCTAAAAATGTAAAACATTAAATTAAACCTTTTAGAGAGATATTCTTACCAATTAAAGGGGTATTTGAGATGATTTAAATAAGTACATTTTTTGACTTTTTACAAAAATATGTAAAGAAAAATAAAGAGATGATGTGATCCAATAAGTGTAGTTATCTAAATAAGTAGACTTATATAGTGTATGCCAAATAGCCCCTAAAAGCCTCTAATCCCTCAAGAAAAGAAAATTCAAGCTTTGATCCTTCAAGAGGTTAAGAAAATTTTAGAGTTGGAACTTCTATTGTGCTATTTTTGAAGAAAGAGAAGTGGATGATCAGAGCTTTTTCCGATGAGGTAACATGGCCGGCCGTGGTAGAGATGGTGGGTTGAGGTGATGGTGTAAGGGTGGAGCAAATGTGAGGTGTTTGGCCAACAAGAAAGTAAGGGAAAATAAGAGAAAGGTATAGAGAAGTTAGAGAGAGAAGAATGAAGACAAAATAAAATAAAGATCTGCATTTTTTATTTTTTTAAAAGGTGGTGTTTGGTCACACCTACAATCAAGTTTGGAATTGAGTTTAGATATCCTAAGTGAAGTTTAACTTAGGAGCGTGTTTGGCTCTAGATAAATGTTAAGTATATCATGGTCCCCTTTTTTGGGGTTATAGGAAGTGAGATCGGATTAAGATGGATGTGGGGTCCACTAATATTGTGTTTGTTTACGAAATGGGGAAGGAGATTCACAATACTTTGGGACTATGATAGGTGTCTATGGATGAGATTAATAATTTTTCATGGGAGATGATATTAGAAAAACAATCCCTTGGAATTAGAGGAGGATTTACTATTTTGCCCTCTATTATCCTACCTAATTTACTTACTCTACTTGATTAATTTGGTCTTTTCTTTACTATTTTTTTTTATTCCACTATTTTTTACTCCATTCTTTATATCAAAATAATTTAATATAAAAATAATTTTTAATATAAAAATATAATAGTATAAAATAATATTTATACCAAAAAAAATTATATTAAAAAAATAATAAAATAGTACCCAAAAAAATATATTTATGAAATATAATTTTTAATATTAAAATATTTAATGCATTTATTAATTTGTATAAATCCAAATTTGATAATAATACAATAAGGGTATTTTTAAAATTTTACATAATTAATCTTATTCTTATCTCATAAAATAAATAGAAACTATTATTAATCTACTATTTATCAAATAAACACAATTTTTTTTAACCTCTTCCTAACAATCTCAGTCAACCTATCTCTTAAAACAAACGTGCGATATATATATTTCTTCTTCTATTCATTACTTACAATTTGCAAGATCTGCAGATAGGTGAGCAAAAAGATAAGGTGAGCTATTCTTTGCTTAAATTATTGTTGTTTCGTCTCATCCTTCGTTTAAACAAACCACTATAAACTTTTACATCAAAACTTTGACTGATAGTTATTGTTTCATTTCTCTTTTTTCATGGGTTGATCATGTTCTGTTTCAATTTGATAAATACATTTTGCAAAAGCTATAGTTTTCAATTTTTTTATTGTTAAGGTTTGGTAAGACATTAAGCTATGCAAAGCTGAAGAATACTGATTTGGAAATTCTTGTGAATCTTGTTGGTGACAAGGAAAGATATTTAAAATCTCACATGGTGCTAAAATCTTGAGATCTTAGAGGTATTTCTTTTTATTTTGCGGACTTATTTATTTAAATTATGTACTCTTTTCTATGAATATTTTCATAGATCTTCTTGGCATCAAGACATGATTAAAGTAAAGTGTTACCTCCTTCATGATTTTTTTATATTTGTGCAGAATTTTCTTTTCTGTACACCCTTCATTCAAAGTTGAATCTCTCTATCTCACCATGACTCCAGATTGAGTAAGATTGATGGTGTTGGAATTTTATCATTCATATCTAGATCGGGTTATTCTTGACATCATTTGAGAGGTAAAAATCTACCTAAGTTCCTTTTTCTTTTTCAAATCAATCTCTTTGAATCATAGATTTAGGTATGAATTTAGAAAAAGAAAAAAAAGAAAAAAAGGAAAAGGTGAGACAATTGTTAATAAAATATAAGCTAATTTTTTTTTTTTTTTTTCATTTCTCTTTTATTTTCAAATTTCTATTGAAATCTATATCCAAATACAGTGTTATTTCCTTGTTTGAAATTTGCATTCATTCAACGAAAGCTATGTTAGTATATTACATTGATAGTATGAATATGGGTGTAGTTGTGTGTCTGGACCGAATAATACTATAAATATATACTCAAAATTTAGTTGGGAAATTTATTAGGAAATCTTATTTGAAGTATTTGTATTCTAATTAATACATAACATATTCTTGTATTCTAAGTCTTATTATTTGGACATTTGATTCACTAAGGCACCGTTTGGGAAGGTGGGTTGGAGGCTTTTTTGACTATTTTAGTTACAAAAAACAAAATAGGCTATTTTAGCCATAACAAACAAAACATCACATCCAACCCATAATCATTACATTCTTATCTCACAAAAAAACTCAAAAAAGCCAAAAAGCCAAAAAGCCCTTCCCAAACCAAGCTTTTAAGCCCAGGCTAAAATAGCCAAAAAAGTAAAAAAGCCAAAAAGCCAACCCACTTCCCAAACGGAGGCTAAATCATAATTCTCAAATTTAAGGTATTTTTTGAACAATTGTACACTTACAAAGATTTTTTAAACCCTTAACAAATTAGTGATGTGAACATTTATATTTGACAGTGTGAATAGTGTGAATATTTACATTACGATACATTCACACTGTTAACATATTAATGCACTTTACCTTATTATTATTAAGAATATTTTAGTAACTATGCCGTTCATAAAATTTATTGGAATATAAAAAAATAATTTAAACTAAATAGATAAAAAAAGAAGTTGTGAATAAATATCTCAATTTTATTCAACATTACTTAAATTTATTTTATGCATGGACCTAAAAAAACACCTCTTGAATCTCCATTGCAGGTTTGATGTATGGACAAATTTCTTTCTACTTTTTTGGACAGTAGCTTTAGTGGTCCTGCGTCTCCTTAAATTATGAGATTAAAATATAATTAAGAGTACAATTATTAAATTCAAATGTAATTTATCAAATTCGTTGTTAAAAATTTGAGGTCAAACTATAAATATAGATCTTGTTTCGACTTTTAAATGAATTTTGTAAAATTACTTGATAAAAAGACACCCAATAAAATTAAAGTAAAAATTGAAAAAAAAAATTTATTGTAAAAATGTCTCTCATGGGCTTTTTCACTAAGGTGGATAAAAAAGTTCTGTAAAAAAAAAAAAAAACTCTTTTTTTAGTCTTTAAACAAATCATGCTACCTTCATTATCTCTCTTTCTCTCTTTCTCTCACTTGCCTTGTGAAAAGATTACATTTTAACCGAACTCAATTTAAATTTTGTGTTCAAATTTGTCTAGCCCAAAAAAAAATATTCTCCAAAAAACAAAAACAAAAAAACATTTTTCACATAATCATTTTTTTTTTTTGTGAAAATGATAGTTATGTGTTTTAATAAATATAAACATTTCTAATGATGTTACGTTTCTTAATAAATGTAAGCATTTTTTTTCATTTTTCTGTAACTTTGAGTTCAACTTTGACAATCAAAATTTTTTTTTGCCACAAATATTTTTTGACATAAAATTATTATGATTTATGGTGAGATAAAATTATGATTTATGTTACAAAATTTTAGAATATTATCAATTTTATTGTAGCAATTAGTAAATTGAATAATATAAAATAAAACATTTTGGAGGGAGACAAACTCCCGTGGGACCTGTCACTCCCACCACACATTGCTCGAAGTCATGCTTGCATTATTGTTTTGGGCCACCACACATTGCTCGAAGTCATGCTTGCATTATTGCTTTGGGTTTTGTACATTGAACTCTTTGCTTCCAGCAGAGAGTTGAAGCTTCAACTTTTCAAAAGTTGGTGGGACAAAAGTTGGGGTAAATATGAGGAGACAAAAGTAGGTGAATAATTTGTCAAAAAAAAAAAATAAAAAAAATGGTGGGATAAGGTGATTGAGTTACATACAAGTGGTAATTGTCCGGGCTATAGAAATAAAAATAATGACTCGTGAGAGATGAGTCCGGACCCTCTCTAGCTTTTCTCTCTTTCCTCTACGCCAGGCAACGGTCTAGATTGGCCATAACATTCCATTCAAAATGTGCGGATGAGATTAGCTTAAAAAAATAAAAAAACAAATTAACTCACTAACATGTCCCACCATTCTCTCACTAACAACATGTTCCACCATTTTATTAACCAAACAAGTTTATAATTTTTTTTAAAGGAAATAAAAAAACACACAGATTCGATCTGTGCATAGGTGCAAATCAAATATGTTTTTATTTTCTTTAAAACACAAATTTAATCTATGTATAGGTGCAAACCAAATACACTTTTTCTTTATTGTATATTTTTAATGATACTAATTTTATAAAATTAGAATTTTATATTAAAAATTATATATATATATATATATATGTTTATGAAAATAAAATGAAAACGATTAAAACGGTTTTTAAATTTTTTATTAGAAATGATAAAATCAAAATTTCATATTAAAGATTATATATATACTCTCTTCGTCCCAAAATAATAGTTCCTTTTGAAGAATTTAATTTTTTTTGATAGTACAATTATTGCACCTTAAAAAAATTAAATTTTCAAAATTGCCCTTTGATAGTATATTTTTTTAGAGAATATTAATTGTCATAATTATACTTTTTATATTATTAATGAATTTAAAAGAATGACAAAATAGAAAATTTATATTATTTTTGTCCTTAATTTTTGAAAGTAGACTAATATTTTGAGATAATAAAAAATAAAAGAAGGGACTAAATTTTGGGACAAAAGAAGTATATCTTATGAAAATAAAATAAAAAAATTAAAATAGTTTTTTTAATTTTGACGTGTTGTCAGTGTTGTCAGTGAGTTAATTTTTTTTTTTTAACTAATCTCAGCCGCACATTTTGAATGGGATGTTGTGGCCCAATCTAGACCGTTGCCCGATAATGAGGCAGGAGAGGAAAGTTGGAGAGGATCCGGACTCGTGAGAGATATGCCTAGGTGGGGTGAAGAAAAAAAAACAGAAAAAAGAAAAGGTTGAAATATTAAAAAAGTGTTGTGGGTTTGAAAGAGGTAGGGCATCTCTTGGTGCTTGGGTCTTAACTTGGATAGATAGAAAAAACAAATGACCTGTGAGAGATAATGAGATGAGTGTGGTGGGAGGGAGAATGACATGAGTGTGATTAAAAAAATAAATAAAATTGGGAAGGTTGATGGGTTTAATTAATCAATTGTGGAAAATGGGTTGTGATTAAAAAAATAATTATGGATTTGGGGGAATGGAAATCTGAAAGAGAGAAAATGAAATGGGGAGCAAATAAGATGGGTTTAATAAAAAAAAATGAAGAGTGGTGATGTATAGGGAGAGAGATTAGATTTTAGAGAGAAAAGAGAGAGAGAGAGAATGGGGATGAGGCCATTTTCATTTACCTATGAGAGATAATGAGATGAGTGTGATTAAAAAAAAAAAAATTGGGAAGGGTGATGGGTTTAATTAATCAATTGTGGAGGACGGGTTGTGATTAAAAAAATAATTATGGATTTGGGGGAATGGAAATCTGAAAGAGAGAAAATGAAATGGGGAGCAAATAAGATGGGTTTAATAAAAAAAATGAAGAGTGGTGATGTATAGGGAGAGAGATTAGATTTTAGAGAGAAAAGAGAGAGAGAGAATGGGGATGAGGCCATTTTCATTTAGCTGGATGAACAGCCACCAGAGAAGAGAGACGACAAAATGAGAGCGAGAGAAGATGAGAGGCGGTGGTGGTGGGGTGGTTGGTGGTTGTGGTAGTTAGTGGGAGTGTCGCAAGAGGAGAGGTGGAGGACAAAAAGGGGAGAGGTAGAGGAGAGAGAGGTTTGGGCTTAGATTTTGAGGTGAGAGAGAGCAAAGAGGTTTTGCAGAGTGATGATTTAAGAGGAGAGAGAGTGAGAGCATTTGGGCAAAAAATAAAGACATCTCAACGATTGAATTTTGGATGAGACAATCTGAATCATTGAAACAAAATATATCTCTGGTACATTTTGGACATTTTCAAAAACTTTCTTGCTATATTAGGTTTTGTTTGAGATGTGGATTGACTTTTTGGCCTCGAGTTAAAAAGTCTAGTTTGGAATGGACTTTTTGACTTTTTTGATTTTTCTGAGAGAAAAAATGAAATGATTATAATTTGGATGTGATATTTTGTCTTATTGATTTTTTAGTCTAATTTTTTTTTTTTTTTTGGGGGACTATTTTAGCCAAAAATCCAACCCAACTATATGCCAAATGAGTACTATATAGATTTGAGGCCCGTTTGTTTTTAGAGGTAGAATGAAAGTGATTGATAGTGAGAGGATTAATAGTGAGGGGATTAAGTAAAATTATGTTTATTTTGATGGTTGTTGTTAATATGGGGATTGTTAAATTATTACCATATAAAAGAAATATAAAATATTAAAACAAATAAAATTATGATTTTTACTTAACAAAAAATACAAAAATATTAAATATTAATGTTTTAAAAAAATGCCCAACATGTAAATAAAAAATCTAATTCCATGGGACTAATTTTCTAACATCATCTCCACTTTTTTCATCTCAATCCCAACACCCTACTTTTTAGAGGTAGAATGGAGGAGATTGATAGTGAGTGGATTAATAATGAAAAGATTGTTAGTGAGGGGATTGATAGTGAGGGGATTAAGTAAAATTGTGTTTATTTTGATGGTAGTTGTTAGTGTAGGGATTGTTAAATTATTTTTATATAAAATAAATATAAAACAATAAAACAAATAAAAAATACAAAACATTAAACATTAATTTTTTTAAAAAAATGCCCAACATGTAAAAAATTTTGAAAAAATAAAAATAAAATAAAAAATTTCTAGAAAAAAATAAAACAAATAAAATAATGATTTTTACTTAACAAAAAAACAAAAAATTAAACATTAATGTTAAAAAAAAATGCCCGACATGTAAAAAATAAAATAAAAAATAAATAAAAATAAAATTTTTTTAGTCTGCCGGACTATTTTTCTAATACTAAGTCTTGGAGGCCCCTCCAACTCCCCTTGGGGAGCCCAATTCTAATCCGGAGCTCACTATCAATCCCCTCCCCATCTCTCAAAACAAACACAATATTAGTAGGTCCCACCTCACTACTAATCCCAATTCTCTCTCTAACTCTCCAAGCAAACGGGGCTATAGGATTATGAATTCTCTTTCCATCTCTCAAAACAAATATAACATATAGTGCGTTTCACTTCCATCTCAATCCCCCACTTGTCTCCCAAAACAAATGGGGTCTGAAGACTATCAAGTTTTGGAAGGCCATGATAAGCTCTATGTTTGGGATTCCAAAAGTTCGCTTTTAAGTATTTTTGTGTAGATAAGCTTTAAAAAAGAAAATAAATTTATTGATAAAACGTAGTCACATAATTTCTGTATATTTTTTTAAAAAATAAATAACAAATATAATTTAAAAAATATATCATTAATTTTTTAAAGATGGATACATTAAAATTATATAATTATATTTATTGAATTAATATGATTTTTTCAAGAATAATCTAAACACAAGTACCTAAAAATAAATAATTCAAATTAACGAAACGGAAGTTGAGGGGGACTCACAAACCAAAAATTCGACGGTGTAATCCTATAATCCTTTAGATGACTAGAGAGATGTCAAGGGATATGTACAGAAGCATATTTTGAACATTTATTTATATCTTGAAAAATGATACAGAATATTAATTAGTGGTTGCATTAGGGATGTGGTAGTGGGTTCCACCCACTGCCACATGTGTTTTGTGTCTTAGTTCTTTTTTTTTTTACTTGCCACATCATTAGTGGTGTTAGTGGTAGGAATTTAGTGGTATGTAACATTGTTGTTATATCTTATATTGCAATAGTAACTGCACTCTCTTTTTGAAAATTTTTATCTTCTTTGGTTTCAATTTTTTAAATTCAATTTTTTAGATATTTTTTAAATTCAATTTTAAATTCAATTTTTATCTTCTTTAGTTTTTTTTTCAATTTTTATCTTGAGTTTTTTTATTTTTTTTAATATTTTTTTTGTTTTTAATAACTTTTTTCAATATTTTAAGTAAATTTTTTACTTTTTAGATACACTTAATATAAATACAATTTAAAAGTATAATATTTATGAAAAAAATTATAAAAAATTAATACCAAAAATAAAAAAATACAAAAAATCAGTATATTTTAATATTTTTATGTATTTATTGATTATTTAAATATTTTCTTACAAATATTTTATTTTTTAGGTGCATCTAATTACCTGAAATATTAAAAAAATTCATTAAAAATAAAAAACACAAAAACAAAAAACTCAATTTAAAAAAAAATTGAATTTAGAAAATTGGAGCTAAACAAATTTGTTAGAATAAATTCATATTAGATCAAGTCCATATAAAAAGATGTTCAAAATTTAAGTCCCTTGGTTATTAAATTGGGAGCTAGTTTCTTTTCCGGACCATAATTTGGATTGTAAATCATTGTTCGAGACTACGGATCCCATCTCAACGTCGAACCATTCATTTTATTAGGTACTTCATGTACATTACCGATACAAAAAATTACATCGATTTGATAATTATTTTTTTCACTTTTGTAATGAATAAATAAAAAAAACAAATGAAGTATTTTAAAAACATAATTGTTGTCCATTTTTTTGTTGACAAACACGATAAATTGAATAAATTACGATTATCGGATCAACTTAATTATTTTAAAAAAAAATGATATAAGAAGTGTCGAACAAAATGAACCATTCGAATAATTGAACCAATACACTTGATGCACTTCACAATCTAGACTAGTTCCATACAATCCAAATTATGAACCAGAGAAAATTCATCTCCTTTAAATTTTGAGAGCTGAGACCCACACTTTATACGTCTTTTTCTCTCGCCCCAAACTTATACCAAATCTTTCCATGAGCCGTCTTGCTAGTCCCGATTAATCCACCAACTCGATCAATGCTCGTACACCTGTCACTCTATATCCAAATTTAAAATGTTAGAAACACTAAATATTTTACTTAATTTGTTACAAAATATTCACATTAGATGGGTTTCACATGAGCGTGGATCTCACTCCCTCATGTGGTTAAATCTTTGGTAAACTTTTTGTATGCCTAACATTGCTCACGGTGCTAAAATCTTGGAATCTCAATAGTATCATTTTTTTTTTATTCTGCAGACTTACATCTTTAAAAGGAATGATTTGTCTCATGTTGAAATTTCAACTGGATCACATAGTTAAGAATTTTTACCAACCAAAGTTAATCAACGGAGTTCTCTTACTAGTCAGAATTAATGAAAGGATTCAACTAGAGCATGAGTTAGAATACTGGGCCAAGGAATTTCACAATTTCATTAAAAAATCATGTCATTTGGTCCATGGTGGGGAAAATTGCAATTCTATGGTATTGATCTATAATTTTTATGATACTACGTAGTTGCATTGTCATGAATTTCCTTGGCCTTGACATGCTTCAAAATAGATCTATTCATTATTTTTCTATAGGTTTATTTGTTGTTGTTTTTTTTTAAATTTATTTTTTATTTTTAATATTGATCTTTTTTTTAAAGATCTTGAAAAGACAAACACAATTGGTTTGTTTTTCAGAAAAATTTTTGACAAAAATTCTCTACAAACAAATTTTCAAGAGTAATTAAACCAAACAAATTTTTTCAAAAAAAATCTCAAAATTTTGTTTGGTTACCTACTTTCCAAAATCACACACTCTCTCTCTCATACACATCAAATCAATCACTTTTTTTAAAACTCTCTCCCCAAAACAGTTTTCCAAAACCATTTCTGAAAAAAGGCAAACCAAACAAGTTTTCGTACTTTTTATCTCAAAAATTACTTTACAAACACAAACCAAACATACCCAAAAATATGATTTTATTAAAAATTGATATATGTAGTTAAAAGTTATAACATCTTAAAATTTTATGAACACTACACATAAAAAGGTAAATATGTCAAAAAAATTCTTTGCCATAAAATGTTTAGACTTGCAAATGAGAAAGTGTTGTGCATGTCAGCTTGTAACTAAGAAAAACCAAAATTTGGATCTCTGCCACAAAACAATCAATGAGCGGGACTGTTGACCAATTTTTCCTACATTTATTCATTTTTCTTGTGATTGTTTAATAACTAATGTAAGTAAATTTCTCTTTTATAAAAGTTAAATTTATTTTGTTTGATACACTATTTTTTTTTTTAATCTCGTTTTGCTACACTTATCAGTCTTCTAATAATATTTTTGACTTCTTCCTTCCATCTTAATATATGGACATGAGTACAATAGGGGGTTGAGAATCCATATAACGTGGAGCAAAAGTTATAGAATTATGGCTTATCTTCTTTGACATCAAAGATCAAATAACTCAATTTGTTGATTAGCAAAATAAAATCTACATTAATAAAAAATACTTGTATTCTCAAGAAATAACAAAAACTCTCTTATTGTGATTGTTAACATAATAACTCTTAATTTTGTTGCCTTCTACTGCAACAATATTCATGTAGTGAGATTCTATTTATGCATTATTTCAAGCTCATTTTTCTAGGTTTGTGTAATAGATTCGTGAGCATTTTGGATTTGCTCAATTCTAGTGATATTGAACCATATATGTATTTTTAGGTGATATCTAGGTAGTATGTGGAAATACATTTCACCAAATGCTCCCACATATGTTTTTGTCTCGAGATAGATTGCAAGCTTATCTCATAAAAATGTATCTACTCATTAATTTTTGTTGTTGTGGACAAACAGATCTCTTGCAAGCTTATCTCAATTCATGATTTGGTGAATGCATTCTACAATTTCTTTAAATAAAGGTAACTTCTGTCTACTGTAATCTTCAATTCTTGTTCTCAAACTTAAATGCACAAGTTCTAAACTATGTTTGATCAACTAATTGGATTAAAGACAAAATTCATTTATATGGTCAGAAAGGTTCTATATGATTTTGGATTAAAATACAATTGTTAATTTTTCCATCCACGGAAGGTGTATCACGCACACTGTTTTTTAAAATGACTTGATTATAAAAAAATAAATTGAAATTAACACAATAAAGAGACAATTTTATCTCGATCTTCTCCAAACCTAAAATTAAATTAAGATGTAATTAAAATAAAATAAATGTATAATTATGGATTGACCTAAAATATAATGAAAGAGTGATTTAAAATATAATTAAATTAACATATAAAATAAATAATTATTAAGGATTGATCTAAAATATAATTAAATTAAAATTAGATTAAGATGTTAGGAATTACAATAAATAATTAAGGATGTATGATTAATTGTGATCTAAACTATAATTAAATTAAAATTAGATAAAAATAGGAATTATAATAAATAATTAAGGATTTTACGATTAATTTTGATTTAAAATATAATTAAATTAAAACTAGAGTAAAAAATTAGGAATTATTATAAATAATTAACAATTTATGATTGATTATGATTTAATTGAATTGATTTTAGAAATTATAAATTATGTATATGAGAGAGGAAAAAAAGAATATATATATAAATTATGTATATGAGAGAGGGAAAAAAGAATATATATATATATATATATATATATAAGACATAAGATTTAAGATATATATATATATATATATAAAAGACATAAGATTTAAGATTATTACAATCATTTCATATTTATAATTAATGAAATTAAGGGTTATATGTTGGTCCAAAATTAGATGGGGCCTTTCTAACTATATTTTAACAATAGGAGAGCTAAAATGTTTCAATCTCAAATCACGAAGAAGAAAATATAATGTTAATTTGGTAATGACCATAGAATACAAAATTATGAAATATTGGAGTCAATAGATTTTCGGCCCAGAGGGTGAACAAACCAATTTTAATTTCAAATTGTTCTTTTTTATTTTTTGGATAAATAATTTCAAATTATTCTATTTTCAATTCGCCAATTAAAAGTTTGTCTTATTTTGTTAGGATTAATAGTGAAAATCACAAAAAATCACGAGTAAATTACACTTTGCATCCTTATACTTTGCACTAAATTTCACTTTGATCCCTGCATATGAAACTGTGACAGTTAACTCCCTGTAATTTTGGTCAAATTCTACTTTGGTCCCTATACATGAAATCGTGTCAATCAACTCCCTGCACTTGGTCAAGTGTCAATGTCCCATTCTGTTACTATATTGTTTAAGTCTTTAATAGGAATTCAGTCTTATGATAAATATGTGACTACAAAATGAGGATAAGAGAAGAAAATTATCCTTATTTTCCACCAATACTTACTTTGTCTCACGTGATAAACATGTAAGAAAATTAGGACAAAAAGTAAAGAAAACATAACTCTTTTCAAATAAATAAAGGTAGCAGAGAAATTAAAAAAGGGAAGAGGAATATTCTATCGTTACTGTGCAAAACAGAGTTTTGTGATTCCTATTTCTACAAAAAATCTTAATATGTCTCTTTAATTGTTCATAATTTATGTTTTGTTTTAATCGAATATAGACAAAATATGATGTAAAATTTGGGATGTGTATAGGCAGGAAATGTGCATGATTTTCCTCCTTTGCTCTTATTTTGTAGTCACATGTTTGTCGCATTACTGACCTTTATTAAAGATTTATATGGTAGAGTAACAAAAGGGAGACATTGATACTTGACTAGAAATGTAAGGGTTGACTATCACGATTTCATGTGTAGGGACCAAAAGATTTGACTAGAAGTGTAATGGCTTGATTGTCATGATTTCATATATAAGGGCCAAAGTGGAATTTGGTGCAAACTGCAGGGGTGCAAATTATAATTTACTTAGGAATTTTTTAAAAATACAAATATTGACACATTCAATAAATTAGAAAAATATAAAATTTTAAGAAGTGAATATTTTTAAATGCATTCATACTAACTTTCGTACTTTCTAAATAATATCTTAATAATTAAAAGTATAAATGTTCAGATTTACAACTTCCACACTTATTACAAAATTCACACTATTATAATGCAAGGAAGATGAGTCTCATGACAATATATTTCTCAAAAGTATGAAATTTTATAAGTGAATTTTTTTTTCACAATTTCAAATTCTAAAAAAGTGTATATTTTTTTTTTCATTTTACATAATTTTGTATTTAATTGAGAACGATTTGGCTGAGTAGTTATAAAAAAGGGATTAAATTCATTTTACCTCTTATGATTTAAATATAGTTAGAAAATTCCCAAGTGATTTTGGAGGATTAAAGTGTCGTTAATTTGTTCATTCAAATTGATG
>NW_021024768.1:431144-445817 GCF_004153795.1 Camellia sinensis | reverse complement strand
GACATTCTAATTTTAATTTAATCATATTTAAATTACACATTAAATCTATATAAATTAAATATCTCATTATAGTAATTGCTAAATTTTAAATCTAATTTTAATTTAATCATATTTAGATCAATTTCTAATTATATATATTTTATATTCTTACTTAAAAAATATTTAGTTATATTTTATATTTTAAATTAATCGTTAATTATAGTATTTATTTTATTTAATTAACATATTAATCTTTTTGTTGTATTAATTTCATGTTATTTTTTCAAAAAACTAAACCCATTTTTAAAATATTGTGTGTAATACACCTTCCGATATATATATATATATAAATTATGTATATGAGAGAGGAAAAGAAGAATATATATATATATAAAAGACATAAGATTTAAGATTATTACAATCATTTCATATTTATAATTAATGAAATTAAGGGTTATATGTTGGTCCAAAATTAGATGGGGCCTTTCTAACTATATTTTAACAATAGGATAGCTAAAATGTTCCAATCTCAAATCACGAAGAAGAAAATATAATGTTAATTTGGTAATGACCATAGAATACAAAATTATGAAATATTGGAGTCAATAGATTTTCGGCCAAGAGGGTGAACAAACCAATTTTAATTTCAAATTGTTCTTTTTTATTTTTTTGGATAAATAATTTCAAATTATTCTATTTTCAATTCGCCAATTAAAAGTTTGTCTTATTTTGTTAGGCTTAATAGTGAAAATCACAAAAAATCACGAGTAAATTACACTTTGCATCCCTATACTTTGCACTAAATTTCACTTTGATCCCTGCATATGAAATCGTGACAGTTAACCCCCTGTACTTTTGGTCAAATTCTACTTTGGTCCCTATACATGAAATCGTGTCAATCAACTCCCAGCACTTGGTCAAGTGTCAATGTCCCATTCTGTTACTATATTGTTTAAGTCTTTAATAGGAATTCAGTCTTATGATAAATATGTGACTATAAAATGAGGATAAGAGAAGAAAATTATCCTTATTTTCCACCAATACATACTTTGTCTCACGTGATAAACATGTAAGGAAATTAGGACAAAAAGTAAAGAAAACATAACTCTTTTCAAATAAATAAAGGTAGGCAGAGAAATAAAAAAAGAGAAGAGGAATATTCTATCGTTACTGTGAAAAACAGAGTTTTGTGATTTCTATTTCTACAAAAAATCTTAATATGCCTCTTTAATTGTTCATAATTTATGTTTTGTTTTAATCGAATATAGACAAAATATGATGTAAATTTTGGGATGTGTACAGGCAGGAAATGTGCATGATTTTCCTCCTTTGCTCTTATTTTGTAGTCACATGTTTGTCGTATGACTGACCTTTATTAAAGATTTATATGGTAGAGTAACAAAAGGGAGACATTGATACTTGACTAGAAATGTAAGGGTTGACTATCACGATTTCATGTGTAGGGACCAAAAGATTTGACTAGAAGTGTAATGGCTTGATTGTCATGATTTCATATATAAGGGCCAAAGTGGAATTTGGTGCAAACTGCAGGGGTGCAAATTATAATTTACCTAGGAATTTTTTAAAAATACAAATATTCACACATTCAATAAATTAGAAAAATATAAAATTTTAAGAAGTGAATATTTTTAAATGGATTCATACTAACTTTCGTACTTTCTAAATAATATCTTAATAATTAAAAGTATAAATGTTCAGATTTACAAGTTCCACACTTATTACAAAATTCACACTATTATAATGCAAGGAAGATGAGTCTCATGACAAAATATTTCTCAAAAGTATGAAATTTTATAAGTGAATTTTTTTTCACAATTTCAAATTTTAAAAAAGTGTATTTTTTTTTTCATTTTACATAATTTTGTATTTAATTGAGAACGATTTGGCTGAGTAGTTATAAAAAAGGGATTAAATTCATTTTACCTCTTATGATTTAAATATAGTTAGAAAATTCCCAAGTGATTTTGGAGGATTAAAGTGCCGTTAATTTTTTCATTCAAATTGACGGAAGGTGTATTACACACAATATTTTAAAATGGGTTTAGTTTTTTGAAAAAGTAACATGAAATTAATACAACAAAAAGATTAATATGTTAATTAGAATAAAATAAAATACAATATAATTAACGATTAATTTAAAATATAAAATATAACTAAATATTTTAAGTAAGAATATAAAATACATAATAATTAGAAATTGATCTAAAATATGATTAAATTAAAATTAGATTTAAAATTTAGCAATTACTATAACTAATTGAATATTTAAGATTAATTGTAATTTAAAATATGATTAAATTAAAATTAGAATAAAAAGTTAAGAATTATAATAAATGATTCAGAATATATAATTAATTGTGTTTTAATTGAATTAATGTTTAAACATTATAAACTAGGTATACTAAAGGGTATTATAGTGATTTTACATCTCTAATGTTAATGGTTCCACTTTAGTTCAAAATCATATGACGAGATCTTTCTGACTATTTTTGAATTACAAGGGTAAAGTGCTTTAGCCTTAAATCACAAGGGGATAAAATAAATTTTGCCTCATAAAAAATCAAAATTATATAAAAAAACAGATGTACATTTTAAAAGTTGTAAAATTTTAAAGTTTTGAAACATTAAAAAAGAAAAAAAAGAAGTTTTTCACATAAGCATGTTAATCAACTAGGCCTAACCCAGTTGGCTACTATGACTTTCTTAAGGGTTTAGTCCCTAGGAGAGGTCATAGGTTTAAATCTCCTTAAGGGAGTTGAATTAAAGAGGCAATCACTTGACTTTGTAAAGAATGCAGAGGCTAACTCTCACAGGTATTAATCTAACAATTAACAATTGACTTTCACCGATCAATATATATATATATATATAAATATAAATATAAGCATGTTGACCAAAATAAGGATAAAATTGTCATAAAAAAACATCTAATTTCTATAAAAGGATTTCTAATATACAATTTCATACATATATAGAATTTATTGGATCACATTTTATTTCCATAATATTTATGGCTAAACAAATTCTTGAAAAGAGTCTTTTCACTGATTTTTCCTACACTTAAATGGATTCTATTTTGTTATGATTATTAACGTACAAATATTTGTGAATGCTTTATGTAGTATCTATAATTTCCCATCTCTCCTCAAGCGTTTCTCTGGTGTTTATCATATTCTCAGAATTTAAAAAAAAAAAAAAGAAGTTTTTGGTAGAGAGAGGCTCAAGGTATGATAAACACTGTTTGATTCATAAATTTAGAGAGAGATTTAGAAAGGGAATAAAAAAGGTAAAATATAAATTAAAAAAAAAAACTAAATGTTTTTTTTTGAGAAATGTTAGGGATTATGAAATTTTTTTCATGAAAATGATCATGAAAGATTTGTGACCCTTAGATTACTTTGATTAGTGTGTTGTACTTTATTCTAAGTGTAATCCAAAGGTCATAAATCTTTCATGATCATTTTCATGAAAGACTTTTCATGATACCTAGCATTGCTATTTTTTTTTTTGAAAAAATTGAAAAATTAAATTAATTTTTTGGATATAATTAAAAATTTTGTGTCTATAAAGAAGTATGATGATGGAACATTGATGTGTAAAAAAAAAAAATTTAAATGAAAAAATTGATAATGTTCTCGGTTTTTTTAGATAGTTGAATCAAACTAATAAGTAGAAGGGCAAAAACATTTAATCCTATATTCTGTTTTTTTTTTCCCCATTACTATATAAAATTGATAATGTTGTTAGTTTTATAAATTGGGAAAAATTGATAATATTCTCAGTTTTACTAAATAGAATTTATTGATTTAAAAAATCTTAGATAGGACTTGAGTAAGCATAACATTTGTAAATAGCACTTTTAGGTAATTAACTGTTTCCACCTAGTTAATGTTAATTTTTTTTCCCCCGCGTTTTTTATTTTCCTAATCAGCAAAAGAGAGAATTTTATCTTCACTTTTTATTTCTCTTCTTTGATATCTCTCTTTTTGTTTTACCTGCAGATACAGATTGAGAAAGCTTTATCCTCTGAAATTCGAATCTCAAACTAGTTTCTTCTTCAATATTTGTTTCAAAAAAAAAGAAAAAAAAAGAAAAAAAAAAAGAGAAAAGGTGGATTGAAAATGAGTGCCCTGCAAGGTGTATTTTCAATTGTAGGGGCAATTACAGGGAGAATAGTTGAGCCAGTGATCCAATTAGTGGTGCTCCACGTTGGTTTTGTTGTTCAGTACAAGAAGAAGCAGGAGAAACTAGAAGTTGAAATTAAAAACCTTGAAGAGAAGAGAAAACAAATCAAAGAAAAAGTTGATGAAGCCATTACTCGTGGTGAAGAAGTTGATGAACCTGTTTCAAACTGGCTAGTAGAGGTGGAAGAAAGACTTCAGAAAATTAAGGATGACAATACTATTAACGAAAACATGCAGTGCTTTAAATTCTCATGTCCGGATTACATCTCGCGATACCGTATGAGCAAGGAAGCCGAAAACAAGATGGAAGAAGTAAGAAATCTCACTCAGAGTGGCAATTTTAGCACAGTTGCACATCCTAAGCCATTTGCTCAAGAACTTCAATTCCCATCATCAAGTGCAAACTATGCAAATTTTGAGTCGCGAAAATCGGTTTGCGAGAACATCATGGTGGCATTACAAGATTCCAATGTTAAAATGATTGGAGTATATGGAACAGGAGGCGTTGGTAAGACGACAATGGTCGAAGAGATTGGCAAACAAGTGAAAAATGTACTTTTTGATGAAGTGGTGGTGGCAGTTGTCTCTCAGGACGCAAATGTGAGCAATATTCAAGGGCAACTCGCTGTCCGCTTGGGTCTGAAACTAATAGAGAAAACTGAAGTGGGAAAAGCAAATGAACTGTGGAATAGATTAAACAATGGGAAGAAAAATCTCATTATATTGGATGATATTTGGCAAGAATTGAACTTGAAGACAATAGGTGTTCCTATCACAGATGGAAACAAAGGTTGCAAAATTGTGATAACGTCTCGAATCCGAGGTGTGCTGGAGAAGATGGAAGTTGATAGATATTTTCCAATGCAAGTATTATTAGAGAAAGCAGCATGGGCCCTGTTCAAGAAGAAGGTGGGAAATTTTGTTGACTCTCCTGAACTCCATGATATAGCTGATGCAGTTTGTAAAGAGTGTGGAGGCTTGCCGGTTGCTATACTTGCAGTTGGAGCCGCATTGACAGATAAGAAAAAATATGTTTGGGAAGATGTACTTGATCAATTCAAAGATTCCATACTAAAGAATATTGCGGGAATCGAGCCAAAGGTGTATGCTTCCTTAAAGTTAAGCTATGATCGGTTAGAATCTAGTGATGCAAAATCATGCTTCTTGCTGTGTTGTTCCTTTCCTGAAGATGCTAATATTTCAATTGAAGTGTTGGCGAGACACTGCATAGCAAGAAGTTTGCTTGGACAAAATACAAATACACTAAGAAGAGCAAGCCGTCGAGTACTTACAGTGGTCGATATCCTCAAAGATGCTTGTTTGTTATTAGAAGGTGAAGATGAAAACTTTGTCAAAATGCATGATGTCATTCGAGATGTTGCTCTTTCAATTGCGAAAGATGATGGCAAGGAAATTCTAGTAAAACATGGTGACAAAAAGTGGCCCGAGAAAGATACATTCGAATCTTCCTCAGCAATGTCATTAATGTTCGACAGCACTCTTGAGCTTCCGAAGCTTCCGGATGATTTGGTATGTCCACAACTCCACACCTTGACCATAGTATTGGAATGGGACTGGCGTAGCGATGCTTTGCTTAATGTTCCAGATAGGTTTTTCAGTGGAATGGAGAAACTTACAATTTTAGAATTGAATAGAATCTGTATGTTGCCTCCATTATCTCTTGCTAATTTGGTTAACCTTCGGATGTTATGGTTAGAAGATTGTGAGTTGGGAGACATAGCTATACTCAAGGATCTAAATAATAACCTTGAAATACTTAGAGGTTCTAATATCGAGGTTTTGCCATCAGAGATAGGACAATTGACTCGTCTTCGGTTGTTAGATCTGGGAAATTGTAAAAAGCTCACAGAGATTCCACAAGGTGTCATATCCAATTTGTCTCGCCTGGAAGAATTATACATTTTAGATGAGCATAGGCAGGAAAGAAGCAAAGTGAATCTTGATGAGTTGGGGAAATCGACGCAATTAACCACTTTACAGATTCACATACCAAATGTCATGCTATTGCCCAAGGACTTCTGCTTTGAAAACTTGATCAGATTTAAAATATCAATTGGTATTGGTATGCGTAAGGGTATGGGTATTTCTAAAACTTATTCAAAGTCGTGTAAACTTAGGGGTGTTTCCTTAATGGACAAGTTTATCGTTTTGTTGCCGAGAGCTGAAGCGCTACTTTTGGAAAATATTGAAGGTTTACCAGAGGTGCTGCATAACAGAGGTGGGGAGGGGTCTTTGATGGAACATCATGGACTAAATCCATCAGGCTTCTTCAATAATTTAATTGAATTAACAATTAAAGATTGTAGGTTGGAATATCTCTTCTCCCTGTCCTGTGCAAGAGGATTTCCACGGCTCCAGAGACTACAAATAGTTGATTGTGAGATGATGGAAGCAATAGTTGGAATTGAAGAAGAAAAAGATGAAGATGAACTCTCAAGTCAGGTAATTAATTTCAGTCAGTTGAAATATTTGGATCTCGTGAATCTACCCAAGCTCATAAGCTTCTACCCCAAAGTGGAGAAGATGACAACATCCGAAGGAAATTCTTCTACCCAGGCACAATCTTTGTTTAATGAAAAGGTATGCTCTATCAATACCCTTTTCATTTGCTTTAATCCATTATATCTAGTTATTATAAAATGCTCTATGCATTAGGAATACAATCAAACAGTGCTAGGTTATTTTCAATAAAAATCAAAATTGTTAATCCCTAAAAAAATCACCAAATTGTTGGTCACACAGTGGCAAGCATGAAATCATTACAACAAATTAAGATTTTAAAAATAAAAAAATCATGAATAGAATTAATTTTTAAGAACAAAATGTTTAAGTTGTCAAAAGTGTCGTTGCATATTTAGCAATGAAATTAGATATTTAGTGACGAATTATTATCATTTCTTGACCAAAATAGTCTAAAAAAACGAACATCCTATGCATCAAATTGTTTTCTCTTAAAGTGCATTTATTAACCACATTTTAAAAATTTTGATACAAAAGTCTGTTTTCTGATTTTTTAACAAAAGTTAGTCCCTAAATGTTTCTCCCTTCATTTTGGGGACTAAAATTAGATTGCTAAAACTCTTTCTCCTTTCCCTCTATAAATGAAGAGAAATATCAATTATTTCTATTATTTCATTTCCACGTCAAATTTAATTAATCATTTTTATTGTCACCAGGTAATCCAAATGAAGTTTTAGGGATTGGTTTACTTTCAGATTTGCTACTAAACAAAACTAATGTGCTCCTAGCCCCCTACCCATAATCCATACGAAGTAAATTTAGCTGAAGCCCCAAAGCATTAATCTATTTTTTTATTTTAAATGTTAAAAATACGCATTACTAGCTCAAATTTATGGCGACAGGTAAATTAACCAAGTAAATTTTTTTTTTAAATTGATATAAGATTAATTATAAATATGAGAAATATTTGGCCACAAAAGACAGAATAGGCTATTTGAGCCACAACAGACAAAACATCACATCCAATCCATAATTATTACACTCTTCTCTCACAAAAAAATTCAAAAAAGCCAAAAAGTCCTTCCCAAACCAAGCTTTTGAGCCCAGGCTCAAATAGCCAAAAAAGCCAAAAAGTCAAAAAGCCAACCCACTTCCCAAACGGAGGCTAAATTTTTTATTTTAAATGTTAAAAATACTCATTACATAGAAATATTGGTCCATCTAACTATATACCATAATGTGACTTTCTAAACTAGTTCAAATTTATGTTTGACAGGTAAATTAACCTAGCAAAAAACTTATGCCAGCATGCTTGTGTGATTTTTATTTTTTATTTTTAAATCGATATAAGATTAATTATAATATGAGAAATATTATATCCAACTAGACAATTAAAATTCAACAGTAGACAAAGCCATATATTGTATCAGTGGAAAATGCCAACTGAGTTGTGATACACGCAGTAGCTTGAAAATTTCTGAAGTTCTAACGTTTATGCTATAAATTTTTTTTGAGACTCTTAAAAAGGTTCTTTCAATTTGATCAACAATAATGGAATGATCTATTAAGTGTCAATTTTTAATTTTTCACAAATTTAGTCATGTAAGACATAATTTTCTTGCCACATCATTTTGGATGAATTATAGTATTTAAATTGTGATTTTCTAATATTTCTATTATAAAATCTAAAAGTAAATGGGATTCAAACTCAAACATTACCATCAAGCCTAGACACCAAAAAATATACTCTTATTTAGGAGATTCTATAAGTTTCTAATTTCAATATTCTAGGTGGAATTTAATGTGTTTTTAAGTCAGAAAATTCTACAATACACACCCTTTAAAATGATTATTTTAGTTATGATTTATGAGATCATATGTATCTCTAGTTATGACATTATTTTAGTTCTGACTTGTAAAATCTTTGGTTTTAACTTTTATTTATTTATTTATTTATTTATTATTATTATTATTTTTTCAACTAAATGTTTTAAAATAGTATTATCTAAACGGGTATTCAAGAAATATTGTCATGCTAAGAGTGGGAATAGGCCAGATCGGTCAATTGTTTATGGTAATACTTTTTATTATTAATAATAATATTTGATATTATAATAAAACTCAATAAATTATAATAGTTAAATATAATATATAATTTATACAAAAAAATAAAATAAAATCAAAAGTATAAAAGAAAAACCCAAACAAATATACAAGGAATAAGGTTCAAACATGAGTAGGACGACTATCCTGATAAGATGCAATATAATATTTGTCAATAGGAGTAAGGACCCCTAAAAAACAACCTTTATTGAGAAGGAAGAGGATCTCCTTCAGTCCAAATTTTGAATTGGAGTGTGCCGTTTGAGCCCGCGAGGCCCACCACGGGTCTCATTTTGATGATTTGAAAAATTCATTTTGTCGGGCATTTCGTTTATTTCATCCAAAAAAATAAAAAAATAAAAAAATAGGTCAATCGCATAACTGTAATTTGTTTAATTTTTCACTAAAAAAAATAGACAACAATTGTGTTTTTAAAAATAAATTATACATTTTTTCAGTGAGAAACGTAATAAATTGAACAAGTTATAATTATGAGATCGACCAAATTTTTTGTGTGGATGAAATACACGAAGTGCCTGATAAAATAAATATCACGCCCTCAAAATAAACCCATTTATCATATATTCTTGACATGCTTAGACAAAAGAGAATAAAGCATAATTTCATAAATCAGAGTATTCTTACAAATGTATTACATGTTAACAATAAAAGCAAATGCCTTATGGGCTTACAGCTTTCCAAGTCAACACTTGGTTACAAAAGAAAGAGTACTAACTCTATACAAAATAAGCCCTTGGCTTGATATACATGTAATACAAGAATGTAATCACAAAAGATGCCCCAGCCACTAAGCCTCTAAAGCTACGTCATTGGAGGTGGCATACTACCTGTACCTGAAAATGATGTCCCATATAGGGTGAGCCAACGCCCAGTAGAGATATGCTAAACACAATATATGCAATAACTAAGACATTAGCAATCGATAAATGTTTAACTCTCATAAATCAATTCATAACCCATTTCAATTACATGACCAAGTGTCCATGTTTTATTCCAGTTCTTATCCAAATTTCCAATCCATAACCCTGGCTCAGAACCTGGCCATATACTTTAACAGAGATTTCATCTCATGTCAACAGTTCTTCCATTTCAATAATTCAAATGAGACAACAACTCACAACAAAATACTTCCATAAGTCTTAACAGATACACATATTTGTTGTATCATTAACACATACAAACACTTCCTTACTTCACAAGTGATACACGGATTTGCTGTATCAATACTTCAATAGATACACAGAATTGCTGTATCAATGGAGTCCATCCCCTATCTCCTCCCACATAACATCCGGTTTAGGAGTCCATCCCTTATCTTCCCCTAAACCGTGGAGTACATCCCCTATCTCCTTCCACACAACACAACGTATATAAATAACTATCATATACATGTTCAATCAATACACAAATTCGATGTATTATTCCAATTGTCATATTCGATGACATATTCAATTGATTAGTTCCAGTTTGCCCAATCATCATGCATTGTCTACAACAATCACGACTATCCTCCACCGATAGCACAAAGCAATTATTTCTAAACAGATAATAAATGCATCAACAGATAGTTTATCAACATTTTCAAAAGTGAGCGATTAATAAATCCAACTTCACTATTCCATCTCATAATGAGCCAATTTCATTATATTCAACTCAATTTCATATTCTCATAACAAATGTCATTAATTACTTAAATGACCCCATTATACCCAAACATGGCATTTTTTTTCCCTTTTTTCAATATTGACCCAAAGGTCTAAATATCAACAACTAACATCAATAACCTCCTTTTTAGACCCAAAATAATTATATATGAGCCAAAAGAATAAAACCCCTCTTTTCATTATTATATAACTCAAACCCTAACTTCCAAAATCAAACCATCTATACAAATAGCTCAATATCTACGTTAAAGCATATAAGAATGAGTAGGAATCCCTACCTCAAATTCGGAGCTCAAAGGAAGAAGATGAAGAATTTCAAAGTGCACCAAATCCCAAGATTTTCGGATTAAAAAATAGCCCTCAACGATCCACACAATTTTTTCAAAGGCCCAAGGTGAGGAAATCACTCCTACTAGATCAATCCCTAGAGAGAAGGTAAGGTTTTAGAGTGAGGTGCTCTCCAATGCAGGTTTTGAAAAAGTAAGAGAGAGAAAGGAAATCAAAAAGTGATCTGAAAAGTGAAATCCCAGAGTGTTATAAAAATCGCCCCACTCGAGCGTCAGACACAGACTCACGCTCAAGTGTTAAAAGCGCCGCTCGAGCGTCGATTGCACACCTGCAGAAGTTTTGCAGACATGGTCCCCGCTTGAGCGTCAAACTCTCCGCTCGAGCGGAGGAACAAAATCAAAAGGGTCACGCTCGAGCGTCAAAACTCCCGCTCGAGCGTCCGAAGACCTGCAGAGAAAAATACTGGGAGATGGATATTCACGCTCGAGCGTCAAAACTCCCGCTCGAGCGTCCGAAGACCTGCAGAGAAAAATACTGGGAGATGGATATTCACGCTCGAGCGTCAAAACTCCCGCTCGAGCGTCCGAAGACCTGCAGAGAAAAATACTGGGAGATGGATATTCACGCTCGAGCGTCAAAACAAGGAGTAAAGGATTCAAATGAGAATGAGACAACAACACATCCACGGAACCGAGTCCGGAATACAATAAATAAAGAGAGGATAAACCAAGATCGCTATAATAAATTGTTCGGATCTTCGAAACGGGACCCGTGATGGACCTCATGGGCCCAAACAACACCCTCTATTGACATGGGGATGGGCATTGTACCAGGCACCAAATCTATAGAGAATTCTACCTCACGATGGGGTGGTAACTCAGTGAGATCCTCAGGAAAAACATCTGGATACTCACAAACCACTTTTGGAAATATCTCCCAGATTGCACTATCCTCATCAAGAAGAAAACTAAGTTTGCCTTGACTTCGTGGGTCATACAACGGTGACAACCCTCTGTCAACTCTATCCTCCAGAAAATAAAAACAATCCCCGCCAAAGGTGCATACCGTAACCCTTCCGCGATAGCAATTTATGACGGCCCGATAAGAGGATGACCAGTCCATACCAAGAATAACATCAAACTCCGACATTTCCAATATCACCAAATTAAAAGGGCCCACGACACCCTCAATTCAAGACAACTTGACCCCTGATTGGTGACTCAACCATAAGCGAAGACTCTAGTTGTTCTACCGTTAGGCCTAACATGGATGCAAATGTTGATGCGATAAATGAATGAGATGTTCCCGTGTCTATCAATACGTTGGCCCAAGTGTTATAAATAAGATAAGTACCTTTTATCACTGAT
Organism: Camellia sinensis; assembly: GCF_004153795.1. Classification (NCBI taxonomy): domain Eukaryota; kingdom Viridiplantae; phylum Streptophyta; class Magnoliopsida; order Ericales; family Theaceae; genus Camellia; species Camellia sinensis. The sequence continues at coordinate 433,709 of NW_021024768.1, read as the reverse complement.
GGTCCAGATGATTGTTTAGAAGCAGTGATTGCGTAAACTCACCATTGGGGCCTCTGCTCACCTCTACCTGCTCTAAAAACGTTAACCGGTTGTGTTGGCTGTGCTGATGTGGCCCCCTGTACTGCCCTTGCTGATTGCCCAGATTGAACTGATTGATAATTCTGTCGCTAACCTTGGCCTACTTGATAACTCCCAGAATTTCGGGATCTAGAAGCGCTCCCCATGCCGACTAGTTGTGGGCAAGGCCCCTTCATGTGTCCCGATTGCTTACAATGGTAACATGTAGGCAATTTGCCCTTTCCCTGGGCTTGGCTTTGAGAACGTGTTGGTTGTTGATGACTAGGATTTTTCTTGCACTCTATTGCAATGTGACCTTTCTGGCTACATCGGAAACAAGTAACATTGATAGGACCTGTGCTTCTAGAACTTCTCACATAAACGAACCCCGATGACTTGGATTGCTGGGGCATAGATTGGAAGGAAGATGAAGATGAGCCCCTAGATTTCTTGGAAGATCCGGTATCACCCTTAGATTCAGCATAACTCAGCCTCTTATGTCTCTGCCTAGCTTCCTCAGCCTCTAACATAATCTCTACATGGGCAGTGGCCTCCACCAGTCTATCATACTCCCGATACATATTACCCATCACCTTCATTAGAATTTTGGGCCTCAATGTCTTCTCAAATTCCAAACACCGATGCTCCTCAGTTGCCACAAGCTCGGGTGCAAAACCTGCTAGACTAGTAAATGTGGCCTCGAATTCCATCATTGGGGTGTCCAACTGCCGAAGTTCCTCAAATTGCTTTCTCAACCTCTCTCTAGCCGTAGGAGGCAAAAACTTCTCTTGGAAGGCATAGGTGAATGCCTCCCAAGCATGCTCTATTCCATGCTTAACGGACTTCTACCATTGGCTCACCTCATTTTTTAGTTGGTAGGCTGCCAATGCTATTGGGAGTTCTCCATCGCGAATGTCTAGAATCTCAAAAGACTTAATAATGTGCTCTTGCCATTCGTCTGCCTTCATTGGATCAGGCCCGCCACTGAACTCTGCAGGGTTCGAATGAAAGAATTCCTTCTTCAAGAAAGAGGTTCGAGTCTCCTCCTTTATTGTCCTCGTTGCTTGCTCGGCTCTGAGTATCTCCATGGACTCTCGAAGAGCCCTTTCCATCTCTCGGGCTAATACCTCCATTGCATCTTGGGCCGAAGGGATGGTCGTATCATTTTGCCCTATCCCTTCTTCTTGGGGAGGTAAATCTTGCTGAGCCGGCATATCCTGGCTACCTCGGTGTGGCCTGTCATGACCTTTATCGCGTCCAAACATCCTATATAGAGATAAGGAGAAAGGATTTAACTCACAATTCATACACTATACACGTCACCCACGAGTTAGACACACACCTATGCAGATATCTGTCACATAAGGCACACCACATAGTCATATAAACACATAGAACACATACGAGTTACTCCCTCAAAATTCCGACTAGTCCCATGGCACTCAAGGACCTCCTAGTGAAAAAAGCATTGATCAGGTGCCTTTCCAAAAGAATTTTGATGATTGCAATAGGCACTAATCACATCCTAAGAGATTAACTCCATACCTACATTATCACACAAACAGGTAAGACACATAAGACAAACTAACATCCCTTTCTAACATAATAGCCCTATGCAGGAAAGCCACTTCCCACGAGCTCCAGGTATTCAACTTGGTTAGCTCTGATACCAATACGTAACGCCCTGACCAACAACCCTTCCTGTTTCTCTTTCTCATCCGGGCATTACCAATATAGGATGAACAACACAACAAAACAAAATAGAAATGATACTCATTAACAACATTCCTTCCCTTTTGAACTGTTTCCAAATCTCACAACATTGTCTCTTTACATTTGCAAAAGAAAATAAAATAGTTTAACAAGCAAGGATAGAATTAACCAAAAATTTCTTTATCCTTGTCACATCAAAATATCTGACTACACAGTCATTTAGAAACTTGTCTCTAACACACACAAAATACGATTCACCACAAGCTTTCATGTCCAAGAAGTGTTCTTCAAACCAAAACGTTCATTTAGGGAGCACTTTATCTTTATTACCTGAAATGTGGTTAGTTTTGGGGGTGAGCAAAAGCTCAGTAGGCAATGAACTTAACAGGTTATAACATTAATTGGAAAACACATGATTATTGTATTATGTATATGTATGAATGCTCTTATGCATGTGTATGCAAATGTAAGTTAAGTACACATTTCTTGAATTCAGACGGGGCGGTAAATATACTATGACCTTCCAAGTATGAGCTGATATTCAAAATACATACATAGATATAGATTTTGTATACTTAAAATAGTCCCACATTTGCCGGCTCCTGGGCACCCAGAAACATTTTTCCCTTCCGCATTTGCCGACTCTAGAAACGGCGGGGCCTCGGACACCTAAAACCATGTTTTTCCACATTCCCTGACTCTAGAAATGGCGGGCTCGTGGACACCCAAAAATATTTTTCCACATTTATTTGGCGATATGCGCAGACAAGGCAATTGGGTACCTTGACTCCCCGC
>NW_021024768.1:415602-426600 GCF_004153795.1 Camellia sinensis | reverse complement strand
CAAATGTGTTGTGACAAGAGTGGCATTGGCTTTGGTGGTAAGAAAGAGCAAAAACAGAGTGCATCTATATCTCATGATACAAGAACTCAAGGAAAGGGAGAACAAAAAATTCAACATAAGGATGGACTTCTCAAACTTCCTAGAGTTGGTAAGGTAAAAAAAAAGAAGGTACACCCTGTACACCTTGTTTTTATTTGTCATCATTGTGGTATGCATGGTCATATTCACCCTTATTGTTATAAGTTGTATGGGAGAGTGTCTCATAAAGATGGAAGAAATTCTAACATCTCATGGGGTAAGAGACACTTCATTGGTCGTAAGGAGGTTAAGGGTCATAATAAACCTTTCTATTTTGATTTGCTTGAGACCAAACATGAACAGAGGTTGTATTTACCTAGACCTAGAAATAATAAGTTGAAAACCATGTCGAGACAGGTTCTTATTGAAAGGGAAGGGAACCACAATGTCAAGACATCACCTAAGAACCGCAATTCTCACAACTTTGTTCGTACTAAAGCAGTTTGAGTGAGAAAACTTGACTTGTGTTAATTTGTTTTGTTGTTTTAGTTTTTGGGTTTCTGTGTGTGTGTGTGTTTTTTTTTTTTTTGTCATTACATGTGTGCTTGTTCATTTTTTTGTCTTGCTTTATTTTTGAAAAAAAAAAAAATTCCCAAAAGGATTTTCTTAGTATGGTTTTGCAAGCTTGAATTTTTCGAGATGTCCTTGGTGCATATTGGAATTGATAAGAATAACCATTACATGTTAATATGTGTGTACTTTCTATGGTCATTACTCATTTCGGAGTGTGTGTTCTTTGATTAGTATGTCTCATTTTGTACACTCTTGGATTAGCAAATATCAGAGTCTTCCGCCTTAGTGATTTTGTAATAACCTGACCCTCGTACATGATTCTGGTATCTCTTCGGTCCTCTATTCTGTGTTTTTGAATGCTTATTGTGAAATTCTGTGTGAAAGTACATTGAATTACATGAAACTTAGAAATATGGATTCCTATCTGTTGAATAAGGAAATTATCTATCACAATAAACTATTTGAATCTGAAATTGGGCAACTTAGAGGCTTAATTTTCAAAAATTGATTTGATATTTGGAATCTGCATAATTTTTAAGCTCTAATGGGATTTTCTGTGAAATTGCAATTTAGGATGCTTAAACGATTAAATTTTGTCTTATTGTAAACATAAATATCTATCTTAAACTCTAAGATGTCTTTGACTTGAGAGTATCTCTTGTGTGCAACCAAGAAGAGGGGAAAACGTGAGTGTTGGAGAGAAGCTCTCCAAGTGAAGAATTTGGGGAAATTTGTGAGGATTCTTTAGATTGAACTCAAGGTATGGGAAATTTCTTGATCTAGTCTCTCTCTTAATCTTGGTTGGGGATTCTTCTTTTGTTTTGGAAGGTTATGGTAGATGTGAGGGTTTTAGGAGATGATTTATGTTGATAATCAAATTGAGTTATGAAGGGAAATCTATCCCTTATTTCCTTGAAATTTCATGAGATTATTCAATTATGTGTTTGAATTAGAAGCTTAGGTAGCTTTCTATGCATCTGTTCATGTAAACCCAAAAATAAGGGAACTTTGGAAAGATTATGGTTGGTTTGAGTATGGATTTAGTGATTGAAAGTGTAAGGAGGGTTGTGATTGATTTGTTGTGTGATTTAGCACCTTAATTTGATGTTCGAACCATTTTGAGGCTTTGTTTTGTGTTTGTAAAAGATGGATTTTCGGTATGGAATTGAGCTGCCCCAATTCAGGGCTACGGCCGCTCGAGCGGGAAAATAACCCTCTCAGCAGTTTTTCCGAAATTACCCTGTCCGCTCGAGTGGAGGAATTTCCGCTCGAGCGCAAAAATCGACCTTTCAGCATTTTTGTTAAAATTATACAGTATGTTCGAGCGGCCAAATTGGCGCTCGAGCAGGGGACTTATTTTCAGAAAGAAACTGTATTGGTTCAGTTTTGCGTGCTTGACTCTCTGGTATTTTTAGAATATTTTTTCTGATGATTTAAGATGGTTATAATTCATTTGAAGGGTAATAACACAGGGGATGATTCCTCAATGAGTTAAGAAGAAAGAGAACTAATTTACAAGTTATGGTTGTATGCAGGACACACTCCGGAAGGAACTAGCACGCCATCACAACGCTGTGAGTAATAGTACATTGAATGTACATTTATTTTCCGCTATATCTGTTAATAACATTCTGTTTTCCGTCAGTTACGATTTTAGCAGATGTATTGATTGGAACTTAATGAAAATGAAATACTGAAAAGATATACGTACATATTGTATGTTCTGGGCCGAAAGGCTGTTCTGGGCCGAAAGGCTGTTCTGGTCATTTTGGGCCAACGACCGTTCTGCAAGTAAAACCATATCAGACTCACTTTTGAATCTCATTTTGTGAATGCATTGTTACTAAAGCTGGTTATTAAACTGCTTAAGTATTATTATTCACTGAGCTTGTCTCACTTTGTAATTTTGTCTGATTCTGTAGGAAACCAACTCGGAGGTCAGTCCTAGCATCGTTATCATCTATCTTTTGTCAACCTAAGGGCAACCAGGCACTTGGAGAAGCCTTTTTCATGCTAGGGAAGTTTTTTCAGACCATGTCATTTTGTGCTAATGTTTTGTAGACCAAACTTGTTGTATCTAATATTTTGTTGTATGCCCAACCTCTAGGCTGGACTTGTAAATGTGTATATAACGTCATATCAGACACATGTCTACTATGAGTTTAATTCTGAGTCATGATCCTAGCATTTGTGTAGTAGCTCAATGGTTATATCTATATGTTAAGCTTTTATATTAACGCTTCCATTCAGGCCCCGGATATTTTATATAGCAGGTTAAATGTCTGTTTCGGATTAGGTCATGCCCAAAACTTTTAGGGGTGAGTTAGGGGTGTGACAAGTGGTATCAGAGCACGAGTTGCTATCTCACACACGGATCCATTGAGCTTCAGGATGTCTAGAAAGACGTAGGCATCATGTAGTAAAGGAAGATTGATGGCAACGTTAAATGTTTTCTGCTAATGCTAACGATGATGATCAATGTCTATTGTATTCTTTTGTGTATGTTGTAATTAATTGTTCTGTAGACTATGGTGAGAACAAGGACCGAAGAGCAGGAAGATGCTACCTCAACACGGTTGGAAAGGATGGAACGAATGATTATGGAAATGGCGGAAACACTACAACAACAACAACAGCAACAACAGCCACAGCCGCCACCACCACCAGTACCCCCACCTGCAGTGCAAGATTTCCACGCTGAAGACCGCACCATTACACTTACGATGGAGTTTAAAAAGATAAAACCACCATCGTTTAAAGGAGGAATTGAAACAATGAAGGCTGAGGCATGGGTGTTAGGAATAGAAAAATTGTTCGAAGTTTTCCCCTGTACTGAAATCCAAAAGGTACAGCTTGCTGCTTTTACTCTTGAAGATGAAGCACGGAGGTGGTGGATGCTTACAAGAGTAATGCATCAGGGGTTGACATGGGACAGGTTTTTGGTGCTGTTTTATGATAAATATTTTCCCCAGAGTATGCGAGACAAGAAGGTGACTGAATTCGAAACATTGAGACAAGGAAATAAAACGGTTACCGAATATGAAGCTCAATTCGCGGAACTAGCCCGGTATGCACCTCACATGGTGGATACAGAATATAAGAAGGCACGAAAATTCGAAGGAGGATTGCGGGGTGCTACTCTGGACCGAGTTAATGTATTGAAGTTGCCTACCTATGTTGATGTGTTAGAACGAGCTGTTATAGCAGAAGGGAACATTGCTGCTCAGACTTGGATTTTTGAATAGAAAGGAAAGAGGCAGAACAACCAATGGATCAAGGGGTCAACTACTCCACCAAACAAGAAGCAAAATTCAGGGACTTCCAACACTACGACCTCTCCTCAAAATTCAGCTCCTGTGTGTCCAGAGTGTGGATGGAGGCATCGGGGGATTTGCCACCGATTGTCTGGGGCATGTTTTCGATGTGGCAAAATAGGGCATTTGATAAAAGACTGTCCGCAAAAGAATCAACAAACTGGTAATAAAGCCGCCACAAGCTCAGTAGGGTCTACACCGGCTCCTAATGCCAAGGCAATTGCTAAACCCGCTAACAATAAGGATACTACGAGGCAAGGTAGGGTATTTGCGTTGGTTCCGAGAGATGTACAGAATGCAACAACAGTGGTGTAAGGTACATTTATGGTTCATGGTCATTCTGTTTACGTCTTATTTGATTCTGGCTCTGCCTATTCCTTTGTGTGAAAATTATTTGCGAAGAACTTAGATAAACCTGAATAAGAATTGACTTATGTGTTGTGTGTATCTTCACCTATGGGAAATTCCATGATCTGTACTTCTGTCTATTCTGCTTGTGAACTTCTCATTGGGGATATTCGTGTATATGCTAATCTATTACCACTTGATATGACTTCTTTTGATATTATTCTGGGGATGGATTGGTTGGGTGAATATAGTGCCACTATCGACTGTCTGACAAAGCAAATCCAATTCCACCCTCTAGGGCAATTAGAATCTACTTTTCAGGGACAAGGAATGACTCCTCCACCTTATGTGATTTCTGCGGCTAGGGCTTGTAAATTAATTTAGAAAGGGTGTCAAGGGTACTTATGTAGTGTTTTGGAAGGGCCAACAATGAATGAGAATATTGGTGCGATTCCAGTTGTCTGTGAATTTCCGGACGTCTTTCCGAAAGAATTACCAGGAGAATTAGTGGACCGTGAAATCGAATTCACGATTGAAGTGCTACCGGGAATCCAACCCATTTCTAAAACCCCGTATTGAATGGCACCAGTTGAAAGGAGGGAATTGAAGACTCAGTTGCAAGACCAACTGGATAAGGGGTTTATCCGCCCGAGTGTTTCTCCGTGGGGTGCACCAGTTCTGTTTGTGAAAAAGAAAGACAGAACACTCCGCTTATGTATAGACTACCGGGAGCTTAATAAAGTAACAATCAAAAATAAGTATCCATTACCGCGGATCGATGATTTATTTGATCAATTACAAGGGGCACAGGTCTTTTCCAAGATTGATTTACGGTCCGGATACCACCAATTGAAAGTTAAAGCTGATGATGTTGAGAAGACAGCTTTCCGAACCCGATACGGTCATTACGAATTTCTGGTTATGCCCTTTGGAGTTACTAACGCACCAGCAGCATTTATGGATCTGATGAACCGTGTTTTCAAACCTTATCTGGATGAGTTTGTAGTGGTCTTTATTGACGACATCCTTATTTACTCCAAGAATGCAGAGGCTCATGAAGACCATCTTCGCTTAATCCTTCAAACCCTCCGAGAAAAGAAGTTGTATGCAAAGCTAAAGAAGTGTGAATTCTGGTTACATGAAGTGGCATTTCTGGGGCATGTTATAACTAAGGAAGGAGTCTCTGTTGATCCAAACAAGATTGATGCAATTGTGAACTGGCTGACTCCGACGAATGTGACTGAAGTGCGTAGTTTTGTGGGGTTAGCCGGATACTATCGGAGATTTGTTCAGGATTTTTCCAAGATTGCTGTACCACTTACACAGTTGACCCAGGCTCCCAGACCAAGTCTATGCATTTATGTCAAGTTTTGTTAAGATTTTGGCTTGCACTTTAATTATTTACCTAAGGTTAAAATGTATGTATATGATCCCTTTCTATACCAATGTTTGTTCATGCGGTCATGTATGTGTATGGGTATGTCTAAAAATAAATGACTCTCACGAATGTGATCCTGGCATGTTAGGTTTAGCTCAATGGATGCTTTTCTGTGTTATTTTATTATATTAAATGCTTCCGTTCAGGCCCCATATGATATGTATATCAGGTTAAGTGTCCGTTTCTGTATGGGTCATGCCCGAACTTTTAGAGGCGAGTTTGGGGTGTGACATTGCCTCGACTCGGGAACTTGGGTACGAGAGGGGAAAGTCCTGAAATGAGAACCCCCGCTCGCCCGATCTAAGGATCGGCCTCTACTAACCATGATATGTTGTTTTATAAACACATGTGTTCTTATTTCAATTATTAATCTAATTTATTATGTGATGCGCACAGCATACAAGTATAGACTCAATCATGAGAATTGGAATAAAACAACTCATGTTTGTTTTTTAAAATGGTTTGAAAATGCTACTCGCAGGTAGGCTAAAGCGCGGATTTGCCACCCTCAAGTGAAATTTAAAACGTGATTTTGCCACTTCGCAGAGTGGGCTTAAAACTCACAATCATCGAGTTGTTCCAATTCAGGCAATCAGGCCTTCACCCACAGACATTCATGCTGTTAATCACTAAAGCAAATAGCCTCATGGCAAGCATACTATCATAGAAACACTCACACTTATGGAAGTATGCTAAAGCGTAAACACTTACAGTGTACTCCAAGTCAAAACGAAAAACTAGATAGAAATCATGCATGATCCTAACTATGTTAAGATGCCTAATGCAACACATGCAAAAATGTAGCTAAGTAGGCTCGGCTATCTACTATTCCATGTGAATGCAACAATTGATGACATGCCTTGAACACATATTAAATAGGTATTGAAATAGAATGTAGTTTGAATGATGCGTCGAGCCCCGGTGCATGCAAGAAAAATGAATGATGCAAACATGCAAAGCATAAGCTATGCTAATTGAAATGTGTTCTAATCTAACCATTGAAAGAGGATAAATAAAAGGGAGAAAAAAGTGGGGTTGGAAGACATGCACACACGCACTCACCCTTATTACCACATTGTGCCCTCTTGACGGAGGGTCCAAATAAATAGACTAACTAGCTATGCTAAGCTATGCTACTTATTACAAATCAATTAATTAACTAACTTAACTAATTAATTATCACAAACCGAATTGAAACTAGCTAAGCTAAGCTAATTAGAATATTACAGAGATGAATTAAATTAACTAAGCACATTAACTAATTAATTACAAAACTGATAAATTAACTAGCTAAGTAAAGCAGTAAAAATGGGAAACACGAATGCTCGGTTTGCTTCTCCCGAAAATGCATTGCTTTTCCATGAGTTGCCTCTATTTGCAGTCGCGGTGATCTCAGAACATCATATGAACTTGCAAATTACATCTGCCCCTTACACAGGAACATTTTGGATAATTTCTCCTGCAGGTAGCCGGCTGACAACCTCAACAAGTCGGTTGGCTACCTCAACTGGCCAATCGGCCAGTACATGTGGTCGGTAGGCTAGTGTAAGTGGCTGGCCGATCACTTCTCTTTCCAGAATTCTGCCTTTGCTGCAACAGAGCCAGGACAATGTATTTGGCAAGACATGTGTGTACAACCACCCTCCCCATCGTTTCTCAAGCTCAAAGGAGTGTGGTACTTGGCTCTCAAGCCACCAACCAAGCATCTCAACGCATGATGGCCCAAGAACCAAGCTTGTACAAGCTTTAGTGAATGCGCACATAAGACTCAAAGTGCCTCCACCCTATCATGCATGATCAATGGTGTCGGCGACCAAGAAACACAACACATTTCATCACTTTGAGTATGAAACGTGCCACATTTCTTGTGGTTAGATTAACGTCCGATCCAAACAAAATGCAATGCAAACAACATGTTTATCTTGGCATGTTGTACTTGGCTCAATTCTTGTTTAGTCATTTTAGCTTACCAATTAGTCCATTAACCGGTTAAGTTCAATGTGCAAAGTCCTCTAATTTGAAAGACAGCCTAAGCTTCGAGTGCCTTGAGCATGTAGAAAGTATCATGCTATAGGTTAGTAGAAATCCTCGAGGGAGGATTAAAACCATTAGACATAAATGCCTCAAGTTCATGTTCAAGCCAACAAAGGGCTTAAGGCCACTTTGAAGGTGAATGAAAGTTTAAAATAATGGAGTGCAATGACATATATTTCAGCACTGAAATAGTATGCTAAGTGACTTAAAACCATGCAAACAAGTCATCCAATGCATGTTGAAAGGCTTAAGCATCAAAGCTAGTGAAGTGTATTGCACCAGAGGCATGCAAGACAATGCTTAAAGGGCCAAACCAGCTCCAGACAGAGCTTAATCATGTCAAAATAATGGTCTAAGCATGCTGAGATAGAAGCTCAAAAAGACTAAGAGAACATGCACACATGTTAGCCCAGAAGCAGGGCATAATACAAAACCCTAAAAAACAATGAAGAAGTGAAGTATGTGAGAGTGTGACTACACTATATACACTGAAATTACATAGCAAATGATGCCAAAACATGCAATCATCACATACACAACATGTTAGCGGCCTCAAAACTCAAAGCTAGTCAAGGCCCTTTACACTCCAACCATACAAAGCAAGCCTCAATGGACCAAGGCCACTCAAAATCGAGTTAAAGCGTGCCAAAACATTATTAAAAACATACTGAGATAGAGCTAATACATGCTAGAATGATGAACTAACTCTTTAGGCATTCAAGGCTATTAAGTAAGATTACACTACAAGTGTAAGAAGCAAACAACCAATGACCAAACCAACCTAAAACAGAGTTAGAGCGGGTTCAAAAAGTCCCAAAAACATGTTGGAACTAAGCTTCGAAAGGGGAGAAACACATGCTCATTGGTAGGCCATCAACACATGCAAGTAAGATAAAAGGAGAGGGGACTACCCCCTCTCATTTGAAACCTCAAAACCACCTTTCCACCACTGAAATTCCTCTGGAATTCAGTGGTTAAAGGGCCAAAATAAGATGGTTTCAAAAGCTTTAAAGGATGGCCCAAAAGCTTAGCAAATAAGTAATGAAAGAGGTTGGATCACCCCTAACTCCAACAAGGCCTCAAACCACCATTTTAAACACTTCAAAATAGAGGTTTTTGTAGTTGACAAGTAGGCCTAAAACAGCATGCAAAGGTGGCCAAGAGAATGTACAAAAATAAGCTTAAAAGGGGAAGAAGCTTACCCTTGAAGAACAGCAGCAAGACATCAACAATTCTGAGCCAAAACAAAGTCTAAGGCCTCAAATCAATATTCAATGAACCTCAGCTCCAAAGTGAAGGTGTTTGACTATGTGTCTTAGTGCAAATATGTGAAGAAAACACACTTTTAAGCTCAATATAGCACAATATATATAGAGAGAGAGTGAGAATTCTACAGAGAGAGATTTCAGCTCGGAGATTTTGTGTACTCCTCTCAAGGGGGAAGGACCTCCCCTCAAATAGAGGAAGCAAGCAAAAGCTTGCTTGACAAGCTAAAAGCTTGTTTCCGTCCCTCTATACACGTGTGTGGAGGATGAGTTCAGTGAGCCACAGCTGGCTTAAAAGATCTGAAAATATCTAAAAAGGAGAAAAATTGGATGCCAGCCAATTAAGGTGGCCGGCCGGCCACCTCCCCTAGCCGCTCGGCCACTCCAAGTAACCTACAAGAGAGAAAAGTGGCCGGCAGATGCCAAAAGTGGCCGGCAAGCCCTTCCTCTCCCTCAGGCAAGAGGGATCAAGGTTTGACCCAAAAACCAAGGCCAAAACACAAAGTGTTAAGAGGCTCAAAGACAAGGCACTTAGCCGAGACCCTCGGGCACCCAAAACAAGCACAACACATGCGCAATCATTGAGTGCACAACCGATGACGTCAAAGTCTTGAGGTCGATAAAAAATGGGGTGTCTACATGCACATCTCTCTATTCTTTAATCTCTCTTACTTTTTATCCCTTCCCAAGCATGGTTGATGGATAAGCTGAAAGTTATGGGCTCTTTTCGCTCACAACTATTGAGTTTCTCCCATAGAGGGGTTGTGGTATGGCTGGATGTGTAGCAGATCTACAACTGCCATCGTTTAGCAATGCCCCTGGCTTAACTTGGCCGTGATGAGTTACAGCATGTCTCACCAGCCAGGTATATAGTTGATTGGTACTTCTCGTTCCGATTCAAACGCCAGTTCAGGCATGAGTAGACTCACCCAGATGAGGGGGTGGAATACCTTGCTCCGTTTCCAGTTCGTGCTTCGCACTTGGCTCGGTACCTCACTGTTCAGAGGATGAGAAGTTTTTTTTGGCCCCCTACTGCTAGCTTCAATTGTCCTCTTCCTGGCGAGTGCATTGATAATGGGGAAAAGACAGAAAACTTGACTCAACTGTACCCCTAGTTCATCACTTTGACTTTATTATTTTTGTTTTTGACTTTCTACTAAAACAATTTTAACCAACATGAGAGTTAGATTAACATGTTTGTTCGGCTTTCTAATTTGAAATCATGTAAGTCAGGTGGTGAGTGCAGAAAATTTTCCTTTTTTCGGTACAAGAAATGGTCCAGTTTTGACAAAAAAAAAAAAAAAAAAAAAGGAATATTTTTCTAAAAAATTATGATCCCAATATGAATGACATTAGTGATCAATTATTGGCCGATCAGAATCTTAAAAAGCAAAAAAGATGATTGGGTGATTTGGAATCTTAACGAAGACTAAAAGATGAAATGATTCCGTAATTCCAGCTGGCTTCTTGTCGGACTACCAAGCTTTGTGATAATTGTCCTTTCAAAACTATAAACGCTTGTTTTTTTTTGGCTTGATTTTGGTCCAATCCACTATCGGATTTGGACTGTATTATTGAGTTTGTGGGGGTTTATTACGGGTTCCGTTTTGAAAATTTGAATCGTTTAATGTGTAAAATTCGTCAAATACTATGTTCCGATAAAAATTACGTTGATCGGATATCGATAGCTATGTAATCAAAACAGTTTTTTATCAACCGTCTCCCCTGGACTAAGTGTTTCAGGTGTGCTACTTCCTCATCAGCCGTCACTTCGGCTGAGCCATCAAGTTTTCTCAGTATACTGAGTGGTGTCACTCCCTCAATATACAATCTGGCCTCTGCGAAGTCTGCACAGGCTATGAAGGGTTGAGGATCTGCATCAATTTCCTCTGTCTCTCCATTGCCCAAGGCCATCATTATTTTCTGAAGCAAAGAGGAAGGCACACACTTGTTAGTGTGAATCCAATCTCTACCAAGTAAAGCATTGTACTTAGCATTGCTGTCGATG
>NW_021024768.1:377731-413459 GCF_004153795.1 Camellia sinensis | reverse complement strand
GAGACCACCTGCCGACCACCCTTTGTGGTGGAGACCAAAGAGGGTGGCCGGCCTGCCAGAAAATCTGGTCGGCCGACCAGTTTCCACCTCTGGTTTCTGGTTTTTTCTGTAACAAAGGTAAGAGAGGGAAATTGCAATGTATTTTCAGCAAATGTGTGCATGACCACTCTCCCTATCATTGCACAAGCTCTAGGGAGTATAATCCTCGATCCTCGTGCCATCAATCACGCATCTCAGTGCATAATGGCCGAGGAGTCGAAATGCACGACTCAATGGGACATGAATGCACATATAAGCAACTAAAACCAACAACTCCATCAAGGATGCTCAAGAGTATCGGCGACTGGGAAGCAAGGCACGTTTCATCACTAGGAGTATGAAACGTTCCTCGTTTCTCGTGCATGGATTAACTCCTATTCCAAACACAATGCAACAAGTAGAATGGCATGGCATGTACAAATGCAACTCTAGTATGCAATCCTAAATGTAATGCGACTAAGTGATGCAAACATGCAAAGGATGACATGCAAGCATGCAACTAGCATACACAATGCTATGGACTAATCAAGGGCATACTCAATGCACGTGGATTATATGGCATGCATACACAATGCACTAACATACGCAATGTTATGAACGAGGCATACGCAATGCAATGATCGAACATTCGATAACATGGATTATATGGCATACACAATGCAAGATGGACTTAAACCAAGATGGATGGGCCTCAGCCGCACCCAGCCGCACCCAAATCAGTGGCCAAACATGATGAAAACAAGGCAATGACACACACACAAGCATGCACAATGCAAGGGATCAAAGCCTAAGGTACGAGATACAACTCTACAAAAGCATTGAAAGGATGAAATATGGCATACAATGGCATAAGTTCCAGCTCTGAAATAACATGCAACATGGTCCCGAATCACGCAAACAACTCACAGAATGCATATTGGGAGGCTCAAATACCGAAACTATTGAAGCACATTACACTAGAGGTATGCAAAGCGATGGTCAAATGACCAAACCAACCCCAAACAGTCCCTATGCAGGCCAAAAACAGTGGCAAAATGGACTAAGATGATGGCTTCAAATGCACAAAAATGAAACTCATGCAATGGCTCATAAATGAGGTATACAAGCACAACTCTCAAACGCATTTAAAGAGTGGAAAACATGGGAACATGGCATAAGTATAGGCTCTGAAATAACATGCTCAATGATGCCAAGACATGGAAACACCTCAAGTTAAGCATGCAAGGGGCTCCAAAACTCAAGGCTAGGCAAGGATGTTACACTACAAGTATGCATGGCAAGCAACATTTCACCAAGAGGCCTCAAAACAGAGCTAAGGCAGCCCAAAATATGAACAAAATCAGTTTGAAGTATGGCCAAAATATGCTAGAATCAATGGTCAAAACAACATGCAATGTAAGCTAGTGAGCATGGTTTACACTACAAGCATGTGAAGCATTCAAGAGGCCACTAAAACAGCCAAAGAAAGAGCTATGATATGCCAAAGAATGACCAAAAACCCACTGAAACATGACCAATACATGCAAGAATGACATGCTCCTTTGATAAGCCATGAAAGGGATTACTCTACACATGCAAGAAGCAAGCAAATGGGGACCAAACCAGCCATGGTCAGAGCCTAGGTAGGTCCTAGAAGTCACCAAAAAGTGCCCAAACTAGGCCTCCAAATGGTATAAACATATGCTCCTTTGGTAGGCTAAAAATGCTAGTAAACAAGACAACAAGAGAGAGGGTCACCCCCCTCTGATCTAGGCCCTCAAAACCACATTCTCACCACTAAAAATCCACTGGATTTCAGTGGTAGGAAGGCCAAGCAAAGACTAGCTCGAATGCCTTATGGCATGGCACAAAACAAGGCTAAATAGAGCAGGCCAGACGGTAGGTGACCCTCAACACCAAAACACCCTTAAACAAACATGAAAAAAACTTAAATATGAACCTTTTTTCAGTTGACATCCAAGCTCAAATAAGTATGCAAATGAGGCTAAGAGAAGGATCAAAATAATGCTTAAAAGAGGGAAAAGTGATTACCCTTGAAGCTCAACAAATCCAACAACTTCTCCAGCCCAAAACCAACTCTTTAACCTCTGAAAATACCCTCCAAGAACCTCAGATCAATGGTGGAGGTGTGTGGCTATGAGGTGTGGTGCAATAGGCCAAGAACATGCCCAAAACAAATTTTTGGAACCTGGTATAAGGAGAGGGAGGCCCTCTCTTATAGAGGAGCAAAGGTTCAAGCTTTCTCAAGAAGCCAAAGCAAGGGTGCAAATCCTCCACACATGTGTATGGAGGATATAGTCTGTGCCTTCCAGCTGGCACAGCTGGCATCCACTTAGAGAGACAAAACTGGAGGGAGCAGGCCGACTAGTTAAGGTGGGCAGCCGACTACTTCCCCTGGTCGGCCGACCAGGGTGATTGGTCTCCTCAAGGAAAAGTGGTCGGCCAGCCTATTTGATGGTCTCCCAACTGAATGCAAGCTAGTGGTAAGGAAAAGTGGTCGGCCAGCCTATTTGATGGTCTCCCAACTGAATGCAAGCTAGTGGTATGGTGGGAGACCAGCAAATGTGGCTCAAAAGTCAAGGAGACCAGTTTCCCGACAAGAAACCGGCTGGCGGAGAGAGAAGTGGTCTCTAGGAAAAAAGGCAGTCTCCCACCCTTGTACCACCTTCTAAACAATGAAAACAAGGTTCATGCCAAAAATGAACCAACACCGATGCAAAACGAGGGTTCAGGAGGGAGAAATGCGCGGCCGGCTGCCCCGAAAACAGGCTGTTGAGCACCAAAAGTGGCGTACGGCCACAAAAGTGGTCTCCCGGACCACAATGTACCTCTAGATAGAGGAAACAAGGTGTGTGCCAAAAACTGTGCCACACGGAGAATGTTAAGCGGTCCCGAACCGAGGCTCACGGCCGACCGCTCCGAAAACTAGAAACTAGTCTCCAAACGGGAACTGTGGCCTACGACGACGAAAAGTAGTCTATGACCACTGAGAGATGGTCTACAAGACCTCTCCCTCCCTCCGAGAAGAGAAAACAAGACTTAGTCCGCAAACCGAGTCAAAGTACAAAGAGTTCCGAGGTCCGGAGGTGAGGCTCTCAGCCGAGAACCTCGAAACCTCGAAACGAGCACAAAATGCGCAATCACCGAGCGTTCAATCGATGACGTCTGAGTCTTAAGGTCGGTCAAAAATGGGATGTCAACAGTTGCCCCTCTTTGACAGAACTCGAAAGTCATAAGTGACGGGAGTGAATGTCAAAGCCCAGAGACGACCCATTTTTGACAAGGCCGAAGACTTAGACAAACATGCAAGATAACAAAGAAATGTGCCCGCAGGCAGGGGCAAAATGCAAGTGACAATGCAAGAAGCCGAACATAACTTATGATCATGCAAAGGAAGCTGTAATGAAGCACATATACACAATAAATGCAACAATTTAACCAAGCGAATAAAAACCAAACTACATTACATGCAGAAAGGATGTAAGAAGATTATGCAATCTTAGCGAGAATGTGCGATATATACACAAAAGTGGACGTGGTGTGATAGATACACAGAGTGAGTAACCATGTGCGATAGATACACAAAGCGAGTGCAGTGATAGATACACTAAAGTGTACATGTGATGGATGCACAAAGCGAACGTGTGATGGATACACAAAGTAAACGTGTGATGGATACACAAAGCAAGCGTGTAATAGATACACAAACGGTGAACACAAAGTGTGATAGATGCACTTAGTGAACAAAGTGTGATGGATACAAAAAACATAAACACAAAGTGTGATAGATGCACTAAGTGAACAAGTGTGATGGATACACAAAAGCTGAACACGAAGTGTGATAGATGCACGAAGTGAACAAGTGTGGTGGATGCACAAAAAGTGAACACGAAGTGTGATAGATGCACAAAGTGAACAAGTATGATAGATACACTAAAGGTGAACACAAAGTGTGATAGATGCACTAAGTGAACAAGTGTGATGGATACACAAAAGGTGAACACAAAGTGTGATAGATGCACAAAGTGAACAAAGTGTGATGGATACACAAAAGGCGAACACAGAGTGTGATAGATGCACTAAGTGAACAAGTATGATAGAAACACTAAAGGTGAACACAAAGTGTGAAAAATGCACTAAGTGAACAAGTATGATAGATACACTAAAGGTGCACACAAAGTGTGATAGATGCACTAAGTGAACAAGTGTGATGGATACACAAAAGGCGAACACGAAGTGTGATAGATGCAGTAAGCGAACAAGTGTGATGGATACACAAAAGGTGAACACAAAGTGTGATAGATACACTAAGTGAACAAGTATGATAGATACACTAAAGGTGAACACAAAGTGTGGTAGATGCACTAAGTGAACAAGTGTGATGGATACACAAAAGGTGAACACGAAGTGTGATAGATGCACTAAGTGAACAAGTGTGATGGATACACAAAAGTAAACGAAGTGTGATGGATACACTAGGCGAACACAAAGTGTTATAGATGCACTAAGTGAACAAGTGTGATGGATACACAAAAGGTGAGCACAAAGTGTGATAGATGCACTAAGTGAACATGTATGATAGATACACTAAAGGTGAACACAAAGTGTGGTAGATGCACTAAGTGAACAAGTGTGATAGATACACAAAAGGTGAACACGAAGTGTGAGAGATGCACTAAGTGAACAAGTGTGATGTATGCACAAAAAGTGAACATGAAATTTGATAGATGCACTAAGTGAACAAGTATGATAGACACACTAAAGGTGAACACAAAGTGTGATAGATGCACTAAGTGAACAAGTGTGATGGATACACAAAAGGTGAACACAAAGTGAACAAAGTGTGATGGATACACAAAAGGTGAACACAAAGTGTGATAGATGCACCAAGTGAACAAGTATGATAGAAACACTAAAGGTGAACCCAAGGTGTGATAGATGCACTAAGTAAACAAGTATGATTGATACACTAAAGGTGCACACAAAGTGTGACAGATGCACTTAGTGAACAAGTGTGATGGATACACAAAAGGTGAACACGAAGTGTGATAGATGCACAAAGTGAACAAAGTGTGATGGATACACAAAGGGCAAACACAGAGTGTGATAGATGCACTAAGTGAACAAGTATGATAGAAACACTAAAGGTGAACACAAAGTGTGAAAAATGCAATAAGTGAACAAGTATGATAGATACACTAAAGGTGCACACAAAGTGTGATAGATGCACTAGGTGAACAAGTGTGAAGGATACACAAAAGGCGAACACGAAGTGTGATAGATGCACTTAGTGAACAAGTGTGATGGAGACAGAAAAGGTGAACACAAAGTGTGATAGATACACCAAGTGAACAAGTACGATAGGGACACTAAAGGTGAACACAAGGTGTGGTAGATGCACTAAGTGAACAAGTGTGATGGATACACAAAAGGTGAACACGAAGTGTGATAGATGCACTAAGTCAACAAGTGTGATGGATACAGAAAAGGTGAACACGAAGTGTGAGAGATGCACTAAGTGAACAAGTTTGATGGATGCAGAAAAAGTGAAGACGAAGTGTGATAGATGCACTAAGTGAACAAGTATGATAGATGCACTATGGGTGAACAAAAAGTGTGATAGATGCACTAAGTGAACAAGTGTGATGGATACACAAAAGGTGAACACAAAGTGTGATAGATGCACAAAGTGAACAAAGTGTGATGGATACACAAAAGGTGAACACAACGTGTGATAGATGCACCAAGTGAAGAAGTATGATAGAAACACTAAAGGTGAACACAAAGTGTGATAGATGCACTAAGTGCACAAGTATGATTGATACACTAAAGGTGCACACAAAGTGTGATAGATGCACTAAGTGAACAAGTGCGATGGATAAACAAAAGGTGAACACGAAGTGTGATAGATGCACTAAGTGAACAAGTGTGATGGATACACAAAAGGTTAACACAAAGTGTGATAGATACACTAAGTGAACAAGTATGATAGATACACTAAAGGTGAACACAAAGTGTGATAGATGCACTAAGTGAACAAATGTGATGGATACACAAAAGGTGAACTCGAAGTGTAATAGATGCACTAAGTGAACAAGTGTAACGGATACACAAAAGTAAATGATGTGTGATAGATACACTAGGTGAACACAAAGTGTGATAGATGCACTAAGTGAACAAGTGTGATGGATACACAAAAGTAAGTGAAGTGAGATGGATACACTAGGTGAACACAAAGTGTGATAGATGCACTAAGTGAACAAGTATGATAGATACACTAAAGTAAATGATGTGTGATGGATACACTAGGGTGAATGACCTTAAACGGAACTTTTTTGAATGAACCGTACATACAATATCGCCCGGTTGCGCCAGTTTCAAATGAACCGTACATACAATATCGTGCATGAATGAGAAAGAAACTTGATAGATACAATGCAATACAATGCATGATATTTAAGGAATGCAATAAACAAACCTAGCGGCGCTTTAGAAAGCACCTCATGGGGGGAGTGGTGATGAACCACTCTACTCTGACGGGGATCTCCCCTTGTGCTCTTCGAACACTTACCTTCAACTTACAGTACAAAGGCTCTAAAATACTGGCAAGGGTTCTTCATGTAGAACACTTTGGATGTTGCCTTTCTTCCTGATCATATTCACAACTTTCCCTATTCTCCAACGGGGTGACAGACTAGGTTGATTCAGTATCCAGAATTGAGGTGTATACACGCTATCTCAACCTATGGGGCTTCCATACAGATTTCAAGCCGAGGACACGTCTCTGGGTATTTAAACCAGACTCTAGTCTCGGAAATCCCGAACCTTTGCGTTCTAGGCAACAACTATTCAAACTCTAGTTCCCACCATCGCAGTTGGTCTCCTAGGAACCCATTGCGAACACAGCCAAGATGTCTCTGGCAGGGAATGGTACTCAGGGAGAGCACTTTTGATCGCCATTCTGGCTTGAAGAAGACTTGATCTTGAGCTTGAGGTAGAGGCACACTCATACTTCGGAGTATTTGGTAAGACCTAAAGAGGTATAAACGAAATGTAATCTCGAAACTTACTGAAATTGAAACAAACTCAAATACCCGGCATTTTTCTCTTTTCTTTTACTTTGCAGTCTGGAACCTGGGTTTACTGTTGGTCCTGGGTTTACTATTCACACATGACCTGGGTTGAACCTTGCGGTTTTATGAAAGAACGAATCTTGTTTTGCACAGGTGTGGAGAACGACACGGCACTCGGAGCGCAAAATGATTTTATTTTTGAAATTGAGAGATGAGTTCTTGACCGGGGTATTGAGCCTATGACTGAACACAGCGCACTACGACTCAACAACAGAAAACAAAAGGTAAACAACCTAAACACATCGAGTAACACGCGAAACGACTCAAAACAAAAATCGAGATAAAACAAAAAGACACGACACTCGAACGTGCACAGGGAGCCTGTTTCTCTGCATATTGTTTCCCACCCTTCCTCATTTGTGATTCTCACATCACTCGGCCCTCAGGCTCTCTTTTTTCTTTTTTTTTGTTTTTTTTTTCTCTCTAAAAAAGCCCTTTTCCTCACTTTTTCTCTCAGCGCACATCTCTTTATTTTTCAATCTCTCATTTTTTATCCCTTCCCTAGGTGGTTGAAGGATAAACAAGAAGTTTCGGGCTCTTGCCCCTAGCATTCTGCTAGATTCTCTTTCTTCTGTTCATAACAATGAACTTCCCCCACAGAGGGGTTGTCAAACGGCTGGATGTGCAGCAGATCTGCAATTGACATTGGTTGATGATGCTCTACTGGGGAGTTTGGACATGATTAGATCTGTCCAAATGAGGGGATGGAATATCCTGCTCCATTCCAGTTCATGCTTCGCACTTAGCTTGATACCTCATTGCTTGAGAGAACTTTCGGCATTTTGCTATTAGTTTCTGTTGTGCCCTTTTCTGGCAGACACGGTGCCCTTTCTGGCAAGTATGTTGACAATAGGGAAAAGACAGAACACCTGACTCAACTGTGCCCCTAGTTCATTATTTTGACCATTTTTTATTTTTGACGTTCTGCTAAAACAATTTTGACCAACATGAGAGTTAGATTAACATCCTTGTTCAATTTTCTGATTTAAAATCTTGCAAGTTAGGTTATGAGCACTGAAAATTTTCATTTTTGGGTCCAAGAAAATGGTCCAGTTTTGGAAAAATGGAATAATTTTCGAGAGAATTAGTCAACCTCAGTAAAAATTCTCAAAGTCTATTTTTGCAAATGGCCACTGCTTGACCAACGTGGAATTGACTCTTGAGATGCACAACCTCAGATCCAAAAATAACGGAAAATTGCCCCTTGTCTGAAGGACACTGTACGGCAACAGAAAGTTGCCCCTTGTTTGAATAGCACCGCAGCGCACTATATAGCAACGGAAAGTTGCCCTTTGTTTGAATAATACCGCAGCGTACTGTAATCAGTTCTCATGGTGAAGGTCACAACCGAACTCTTGGATACAAAAATGACAAAGATGACCCGTTCAATCTCATAGACAGGACAGTTGAATTTGAAGTGTTTTACGGCTGGACTTCAAAATGAAGTTGCCTATGTGTCCCAAAGATGGGAATCAAGCCTTACATAGTTCGGGGTTAAGGTACACTCGAGTATTAACCTCTCCTTTTGCACTCTAACTTTTGACAAGGACGCCCTTTCGTGTTTTCAACCTTGCAAGCTATGTTCTTCTTTTCTTTTCATTTCTTTTCTTCTTTTTTCTTTTTCATCTTTTCTTTTTATTTTCTTTATTTTTCTTTTTTTCTTTGCTCTAACTTTTTCCTGGGTTGCCCTTCTGGGTTTTCGGCCCAGCGAGCCTCTCAAGGGTAAAAGTTTAGCTTTGTCCATGTTGAATGGTTTGAGATCTCGGAGCCATCTGAATCTAAGAGAATGGCTGCTATTCGCTGATGATGTAGAAGTTCATCCAACGGAGGGTGAATTTGCCCCTAGTGTTGTAGATAGGAACTTGGTTGTCCTTCAGCAATACTTTCTTTTTTCCCACTTCTAGGATTTGGCATTCTTGCCAGTCTTCCCTGGTTTGCAGAAAAGACTCATCTTTGACTCTTCGAGCGTATCTGACATTTTTTCCCCTAGTTCAAGGGCTTCTTTTGATCTAGCTTCGCAAGCTTCTTTTGATCACATCTGATATTCCCGCCCCTAGTTCATGGGCTGCTTCTGATCCGGCCACACGGGTCTTACATTGTGGTTGACCGTTGAACATTCTGAATTAAGGTTCAAGGTTTGGAAGCAAAGGGGTTGAGTCTCGAGGCTGAGAGCGATCCTAAGCTGCACAATCTCAAGAGCGATTCCACACAGGTCTTCGTAGAACCACACAAAACATTTTTTGAAATCTTTTAAGAAAGCGGCTAATCGCTCGTGTTGAAGACAATGCAGAACCAATCTGGATGAAGACAGGATCCTTCTCAGTACGCACATTAACAAACATAATCTCAATCATTAAGGGCTTAGCATGCCTCTCTTTCTCTCCATTTGATCAATTTTTTTGCAAATCACGAGGAATTCATTCCTCTTTGTTTTCATCACAATGTTCAAAAAGGTTTTGAAAAACTTGGGTCGATGTAATGATTTAAAGGCACAGAAAAGCAGGTGAAAAGCACTATCGTTTCATTCAAGTTTGCTGGCACAACAGGCTCAAGTGATATCCGAAGTAACACCCCCGAAATCACCCGACTTTAACAAAACAGGACTGACTCGATACAACAAGACAGACCCGACTGACTCAGTATGAAAAGACTGACTCAATACAAATTGAGAAGACTGACCCAATACCCAAGTCAGATAACACAAAAACTAGCATTCGTAAAATGCTCAAAACAGTGCGTGCCAAACGCCACATCTGGAGTAAACTGAGTGCCGCCCACAGGTGGTTCATCTCCTGATCACATATTCGTACTATCCCCCAAGTTCACTGATCCAGTGGCGATAGACTTTGCTGAGCTGGTGCGACGATGACCTTATTGTCAAACAGATCTTGTACATCATTGCGAAGACGAAAGCAACTGTCAGTGTCATGACCGGTTTATTGATGGTACGCACAGTATTTAGTCTGGTCATGCTTTGGAGGGATATGATCAGGTAGAGGTCGTTGTTCCAGCGGTTTCAGATATTTTTTCCGGAGTAATGCCTCTAAAGCCTTTGACAAAGGCATATAAAGTGGGGTAAAAACCCTCTTGACTCGAGGTAGATATTTGGTTTTTTGTGAGCTACTTCCGGACGCACCGGTGAATGGGGTATCTATTTTTGATGTGGTGGAGGTGACCATGCCCAATTCAGAAGATCTTCCATCTGCATCACCACTGGTGGCCGCATTCGAACTGCGACAAAACACCCTACTGGGCTGCTCCTTCTCTTGGTCAATGAGGCCCTGCTTTATAGCATCCTCGATCTGTACCCTAATCTCATGTAGATCTGCAAAGGTGGAGAGGGGAAGAACGATCATCTTCTGCATGAGCTTGGGTTGGAGGTTGCGCACAACCACCCGAATCTGATCTTTGTCAACAGGCTTGATGGTCATCATCGAGGCCTTAGCCCTCCACCGGGTTACAAAATCGGAGAAACTCTCCTTCGGCTCTTGTCTAGTTCTCTCAAGATCACGAGTTGTGATCTCGATCTGTGTGTTGTAGGAGTATTGAGCTACGAAGGCCTCAGTCATCTCCTCCCAGTTTCTTTTGACGGAATCTTCCAATTTTGCATACCAAACGGCCGCTACACCCGACAGGGTCTGGACGAACAAAGAAAGCTTCTGTAATCTGGTGAGGCCCACCGGCCTTAGTATGTCCAAAAATAGCCGCAAATGTACCATGGGATCCCCAGATCCATCAAAGTGGTCAATATGTGGCATTTTAAACCGGTCCGACAAAGTTACGGCCGCATCGGTATACCCATCCTCAATGTCCGGAATGGACTTCACACCTTGAGATTTCTTGAACAGTTTTTCAAGCTTGCTCACTTTTAATGCCGTGGGGTCCACCTCGAACTCAAAGGGGGAATCCGGTAGATTGATAGGCGTAGGTGCCTTGGATAGTTGAGGTAGAATCGGGGGCGGAGGTGGTCCTGTTGGGATGTATGTATCCTCCTGCACATTCTGGACATTCACCGTCTCCCCGGGTATTGGGACTCTTGGTGGGGGAGGAACCTGGTGTCAAGCATATGCTCTGGTTTGCTGTTGTAGCCTGGCAATTAACTCTGCCCGTTGAGCCATGACCTTGGCCTGTTGGTTGGCAAATTTGGCTTGACGAACAGCGTCCTGTTGCATGGTTTTCATACTTTCTTGGAGTTGACGCGTCATCTCCTCCATACTAACTGAAAACTGCTGATCTAACTAAACAAGTGGTATATCTCCCTGAGGTAAAAGAAGATATCCCAACCCAACTGCGCACAGGTGAGATGGGTAATGACCGCTGATCTGAGGAATGTTGAACTGGTGATTTGTGCCTGACTGGCCCTTTTACCCTGCCTCTGGCAAAGGAACACTGATTTCCCTTGAACTGAATCTCTGACCTGACAAAGTCTATCAGCACAAGTTTGATGAACCTCGGGGAATATTGGAGCCTTCTGAAGCTACGGTTCCAAGACTACCTAGCAAAAGAGAAAACATGCAGCATCTCAGACCAATTTCAACAGAACAGATTTGAGCATAACTGAATGACTGTGCTCGAACACTGATCATTGTTCCCCAAATTACTCTCCCAAAACTGAATTTGATACCCGCAGATATAACTGATTCTCAATATACTGTTGCTGATGCCCGCAAGCCTGATGCCCAGACTTGCAAACTGATACATGCATTCCTGTAGTGGCGCACTCTAAAAGCACATAGCACGCAAGTGAGACCCAAAAACACCCCTATGTTGGGGTAGGGTTTCCCTGTCCTATTTTGTCAGGAGCTAGGGTTTCACTACGCACACAGCGGTTTCAAACAACCTATAATCGGGTAAGCAACCTGTCCTAGTTTGGAATGGTCACTATGGATTCCGAATATGCACTAGGTCTAATGGTCAAAAAGGGTGCCCTGGTAAAGACGGGGTTTGTGTTCCCATCGTGGCAGAGCCCGTAACCGGTCAGTCTCATGGCACGTTTCTCAAATCCAGCCTCCGACAAACCGTTCAGGAATAGCAGATGGGAAACACGGTGTCCTAGGCGCACCAATGTAAATGCAATGCAAAGAAACACATAAGTGTAATCAAAACATGATATCATGAGTTCGAGTTAAGTTCTCTAAATCCCCAGCAGAGTCGCCAGAAACAGTAGACGTCCCCGAACGTCCCGGGAAAGTCCCATTTTGTTCATTGGGCTCACTACAGTTCAGACTCAATGTCACGATTCTGAATCTAATCTCACAAAGTGCAATGCAAGATCGATAAATCACCAAAGAGTCCAAATCTGGCAAATCGTTTTGAAAAACTGATTTTTAGAAAGAAGTGCCAATCATGGACTGCTTTGCCAGATACAGAGTCGCCACCTAAATATTTTATTTTGGGAGAATTTAGGAAACCCTGACTCGTGCCTAAGGCCACGTGTCCGTCATCACCAAAGTTTCCTCAGCTCGGGAACTTGGGTATGATTGGGGAAGGTCATTTCGTAAGCACCCCCGCTCGCCCGATCATTGATCGCCACTACTAAGCATGATATCTTGTTTTTGAAAACACATGTGCTCTTATTCCGGTTATTAACCTAGAATTTCTATATGATGCGCACAGCATACAAGTATAGACTACATTGCCTAAGTTGGAACAAAGCATCGCATATCCGTTTGTTTTGAAAATGGATTGAAGTTTGCTACTCGCAAGTAGTCTAAAACACCGGTTTCGACGAATTATTCCAATTCAAGCAACCCAACCTTCACCCACAGGCATTTAGG
Organism: Camellia sinensis; assembly: GCF_004153795.1. Taxonomy (NCBI): domain Eukaryota; kingdom Viridiplantae; phylum Streptophyta; class Magnoliopsida; order Ericales; family Theaceae; genus Camellia; species Camellia sinensis. The sequence continues at coordinate 400,510 of NW_021024768.1, read as the reverse complement.
AAGTTATATCACATAAGCACATAGCCTCATGGTAAGCATGCTATCATGGCAGTCACTCACACGCATGCAAGGATGCTAAAGCATAAACACTTACCGAGTACTCCGAGCCAAAAAAAAAAGAAGCTAATTAGAAAACATGCATGAATCTTAATTATGCTGAGATGGCTAATGCAACACATGCAAGAATGCAACTAAGATAGGCTCGGCTATTCTAGGATGGCATATGAGATGCTACAGGCAACATGTATTCAACATAGAATGGAAATACGATGTAGTTAGTATGATGCGCCGAGCCCGATGCATGCAAAATAGATGAATGGATGCAAACATACGAGCATAAGGATGCCAATTGAAACGTGCCCTAAAACTAACCATCATAAGCTGGGAAATGAAAGGGAGAAAGACGTGGGGTTGGAAGACATACATCACACACACGCACACTTATTACAACATTGCCCTCTCTCGGAGGGTCCAAATAAATAATATAGAATCGAGTTAACAAATTATTACACAGCACTAGCTAATTAAGAAATTAACTAAACTAGCATGCAAACTATGTAAAATGGGCTGCCTCAGCTCTGCCTTGAATGATAAAGGAAGCATGCATGTTCGAGTCGCATTGTTAGGAAATCCATCGCGATGCCTCGACTCGCCTTTGTTTGCAATTGATTTCAGAAAGTTACACGAGGCTCCCGAGAGATGAAACTCCACCCAGGGAAGCTGTGGGAAGGCTGCCGACCAGCTATGGGCAAGGAAGACCACCTACCGACCACCCTTGGTGGTGAAGACCAGAAAACCAGGTCGGCCTGCCAGTTCATTCTCCTGGTTTCTGCTTTTCCTGCAACAAAGGCAAGAGAGAGAGAAGGCAAGGTATTTTCACCATATGTGTGCCCGACCATTCTCCCTATCATTGCATAAGCTCTAGGGAGTGTAGTCCTCGATCCTCGGGCCACCAATCACACATCCCGATGCATGATGGACGAGGAGTTGAATTGCACGACTCAATGGGACAGGAATGCACATATAAGCAACTAAAACCAACAACTCCATCATGGATGGTCAAGAGTGTCGGCGACCGGGAATCGAGGCATGTTTCATCACTTGGAGTATGAAACGTTCCTCATTTCTCATGCTTGGATTAACTCCTATTCCAAACACAATGCAACAAGTAGAATGGCATGGCATGTACAAATGCAACTCTAGTATACAATCCTAAATGTAATGCGACTAAGTGATGGAAACATGCAAAGGATGACATGCAAGCATACAAGTAGCATACACAATGCTATCGACTAATCAAGGGCATACTCAATGCACGCGGATTATATGGCATGCATACACAATGCACTGACATACACAATGTTATGAACGAGGCATAAGGAATGCAATGATCGAACATGCGATAACATGGACCATATGGCATACACAATGCAAGATGGAGTTAAACCAAGATGGATGGACCTCAGCCGCACCCAAATCAGTGGCCAAACATGATGAAAACAAGGCAATGACACACACACAAGCATGCATAATGCAAGGGATCAAAGCCTAAGGTACGAGATACAACTCTACAAAAGCATTGAAAGGATGAAATATGGCATACAATGGCACAAGTTCCAGCTCTGAAATAACATGCAACATGGTCCCGAATCACGCAAACAAGTCACAGAATGCATAATGGGAGGCTCAAATACCGAAACTAGTGAAACACATTACACTAGAGGTATGCAAAGCGATGCTCAAATGACCAAACCAACCCCAAACAGTCCCTATGCAGGCCCAAAGCAGTGGCAAAATGGACTAAGATGATGGCTTGAAATGCAAAAAAATGAAACTCATGCAATGGCTCATAAATGAGGTATACAAGCACAACTCTCAAACGCATTTAAAGAGTGGAAAACATGGGAACATGGCACAAGTATAGGCTCTGAAATAACATGCTCAATGATGCCAAGACATGGAAACACCTCAAGTTAAGCATGCAAGGGGCTCCAAAACTCAAGGCTAGGCAAGGATGTTACACTACAAGTATGCATGGCAAGCAACATTTCATCAAGAGGCCTCAAAACAGAGCTAAGGCATCCCAAAATATGAACAAAATCAGTTTGAAGTATGGCCAAAATATGCTAGAATCAATGGTCAAAACAACATGCAATGTAAGCTAGTGAGCATGGTTTACACTACAAGCAAGTGAAGCATTCAAGAGGCCACTAAACTAGTGAAGAAAGAGCTATGATATGCCAAAGAATGACCAAAAACCCACTGAAACATGACCAATACATGCAAGAATGACATGCTCCTTTGATAAGCCATGAAAGGGATTACTCTACACATGCAAGAAGCAAGCAAATGGGGACCAAACCAGCCATGGTCAGGGCCTAGGTAGGTCCAAAAAGTCACCAAAAAGTGCCTGAACTAGGCCTCCAAATGGTATAAACATATGCTCCTTTGGTAGGCCAAAAATGCTAGTAAACAAGGCAACAAGAGAGAGGGTCACCCCCCTCTGATCTAGGCCCTCAAAACCACATTCTCACCACTAAAAATCCACTGGATTTCAGTGGTAGGAAGGCCAAGAAAAGACTAGCTCGAATGCCTTATGGCATGGCACAAAATAAGGCTAAATGGAGCATGCAAAAGGGTAGATAACCCTCAACACCAAAATATCCTTAAACAAACATGAAAAACACTTAAATATGAACCTTTTTTCATTTGACAACAAAGCTCAAATAAGCATGCAAATGAGGCTAAGAGAAGGATCAAAATAATGTTTAAAAGAGGGAAAAGTGATTACCCTTGAAGCTCAGCAAAACCAGCAACTTCTCCAACCCAAACCAACTCTTTAACCTCTAAAAATACCCTCTAAGAACCTCAGATCAATGGTGGAGGTGTGTGGCTATGAGGTGTGGTGCAATAGGCCAAAAACAATGCACTTTTGAACCTAAAATGTAGAGATATAGAGAGGGATATATATTTTGCCTCCAACAAATTTTTTTGAACCTGGTATAAGGAGAGGGAGGCCCTCTCTTATAGAGGAGCAAAGGTTCAAGCTTCCCCAAGAAGCTAAAGCAAGGGTGCAAATCCTCCATACACGTGTATGGAGGATACAGTTTGTGCCTTCCAGCTGGCACAGCTAGCATCCACTCAGAGAGACCAAACTGGAGGAAGCAGGCCGACCAGTTAAGGTGGTCGGCTGACCACTTCCCCTGGTCGGCCGACCAGGGTGAGTGGTCTCCCTCAAGGAAAAGTGGTCGGCCAGCCTATTTGATGGTCTCCCAACTGAATGCAAGCTAGTGGTATGGTGGGAGACCAGCAAATGTGGCTCAAAAATCAAGGAGACCAATTTCCCGACAAGAAATCGACTGGCAGAGAGAGAAGTGGTCTCCAAGAGAAAAGGTGGTCTCCCACCCTTGTACCACCTTCTAAACAATGAAAACAAGGTTCATGCCAAAAATGAACCAACACCGATGCAAAACGAGAGTTCGGGGGGGCAAAACACGCGGCCGAGTGCCCCGAAAACAGGCTGTTGAGCAGCAAAAGTGGCGTACGGCCACAAAAGTGGTCTCCCGGACCACAGTTTCCCTCTAGATAGAGGAAACAAGGTGTGTTCCAAAAATCGTACCAAACGGAGAATGTTAAGCGGTCCCGAACCGAGGCGCACGACCGACGGCTCCGAAAATCAGAAACTAGTCTCCAAACGGGAACAGTGGCCTATGACCACAAAAAGTAGTCTACGACCACTGAGAGATGGTCTACAAGACCTCTCCCTCCCTCCGAGAAGAGTAAACAAGACTTAGTCCGCAGACCGAGTCAAAGTACAAAGAGTCCCGAGGTCCGGAGGTGAGGCTCTCAGCCAAAACCTCGAAACCTCGAAACGAGCACAACATGCGCAATCACTGAGCGTTCAATTGATGATGTCTGAGTCTTAAGGTTGGTCAAAAATGAGGTGTCTACAGCCGGTTACTGATGGAAGGCGCAACACTTGGCGGCATCATGTCTGGCCGGAAAGCAATCTGGAAGAGGCCGAGCATCAAGGGGTTTGAGATGGCCTTGTCCTATGAGGATATGTAGAGCTTTAGACAAGGTCATGTAAATGGGATTGAAGGTGCGACTACCAGTCCTGTAAATATTGACAGAGGGGTTGACAGGTGTTGCCTGGCTTACCCCTTGATCTAAAATGCCCCAAACTTGAGTGACAAAAGTGTTATCCATAGTTTTTGCAACAATTGTAAGTGCTTGCTTTTTGTTAAGCCCTTTGTCCTTTAACCCCTCTATAGCCCACTAAAGTTGTGCATAAGGATCAATACTTGCCCTGACCTTGTTCTTGCCACTTGCTTCAATTTCGCCAATGAATTGGGTCACTACATCTAAGCGAAGCCCATTTATTGTGATGTCATCACCTAGACTTGAGATAACTTCGAGTTGGCCTTTTTTAATTGCAGCTTGTTCCAAGATCGGGGAGCTTTTTGACTTGAAATTTCTAGTATGTGATGTGGTCGATGATGGAGCCAATATGCCAAAGGCTAAATCTGTCACAATTCTCTGAAGATCTTCAATCATACTTAATAGCTCAGAAGTAGTGGGTTTAGCCATTGGTGCTTGCGGTGTATTTGATAGGGTTTGATATGATTGGGGTTCAAGTGCATCCATCATACACAAGTACGTACTTTCTGGAATGAGCATCTCAGGCTTAGATAAATGGGCTGGGGTGATGTATATGCTGGGGTTGTAGGTGGATGGCAGTGTATGGATTAGGTTAAGGTGGGGAGGTGATGGGTTAGTGGTGGTATGAGGTCTTTTTGGTGGAGCTATGATCTCTTCATCAATAAAATACTGAATCTTATGACGGATGTGGATGCAACGGTTTGTATCGTGGCCCGGTTATTGATGATAAGCATAATATTTAGCGTGGTCATACCTTGGTGGAAGAGGATGTAGGAAGGGTAGGGGTTCTAGGAGCTCTAGGTGCCCTTTTTTCTAGCAGCATTTTCAAAGCTTGAGAGAGAACCATGTAAAGAGGATGAAAATTTTGGGCTTGGGGCCGAGGTGAAGTGGTTGGTTTTAGGCTACTATCAGTAAAAGGGTTTTTGATGGGACTAGTGACAGTGTTTACTTTCGAGCATTTCGCAGCTATGCTACCACTAGTAGTAGCATTGGAATTGCGAACAACATTCTTTCTTATGGGATCATTCCCTTCCACAATGATCCATTGTCTGATGACATCCTCGATTTGAACCCCAATTTTATGGAGGTCCTTAAAGTTAAAGAGTGTAAGGACTATCATTTTTTGCAATAGCTTTTCATACCGATTTTTGACAATGATACGGACTTGCTCCTTCTTTAGAGGTTGGTTTGCCATCATAGCCGCCTTTGCCTCGAGATCACGAGTTGTGACTTCGATCTGCGTGTTGTAGGAGTATTGATCAATGAAAGACTCAACCAATTCCTCCCAGATTTCTTTCACAAAGTCCTCCAATTTAGCATACCAAATGGCCGCTATACCTGACATAGTTTAACCAAAGAGGGATAGTTTTTGCAGTCTAGTTAAACCCATAGGCCGCAAGATATCTGAAAATAGTTGTAAGTGAACCATCGGATCCTTAGAACCATCAAAGCGATCAATGTGTGGCATCTTAAACTGCTGTGGTAATGTAACCGTAGATTCAATCTACCCATCCCCTATGTCTAGAATGGAGTTGACCCCTTGTGCTTTCTTAAATAGTTTCTCTAGTTTGTTGATTTTGAGTGCAGTTGGATCAACCCCAAATTCAAACGGTGCCTTAGTTTGATATACCGGAGCTTTAGAAGTCTATGCTGGAATGGGTTCTGATTGGACTGGGAAAACCGAAATACCCTCGGTTTGTAGATCTTGAGCAGTGGCAATATTAACATTGGCACCGGGCACACGAATAGCTGTGGTGGCTACATATGGCGCAGAATCCTCAATCGGCTGCAATTATTGTTGTTATAACCTAGTTGTGACTTCGACTTGGCGAGCCATATCATGTTGGAGGGAGTCAACTATTCGTTGCAGATGGAGTAATAATTCCTACAGATTTGTCGGCAACTGAATCATGATAGATAGTTGTGCTCTGAACATAGGTGATCTAACTGGTAAATGCCGAAACAGTTAAACAGTGAACCCTGTCTGGCCCTTCTTCTCTTTGCCACCGGCGATAGTGAAGCAAACACTGGCTTCCCCTAAACTAGGTCTCCAACCTGACAAAGTCTATTAATACCAGCTCAGAGTACCAAGGGGATCTCAGATCCTTCTAAAGTTATGGCTCCAAGACTATCTTGCAAAAGAGAAAATAGACAGCACCTCAGCCTAATTTCACTAGAATAGATATGATCATAGTTGAGTGACTGTACTTCTCACTAAATTCTGCTCCATAAACTGATATCAATTATACCACTGATATGGTGCAACCCTATACAGTTTCACTGCAAAGTACATACCAGGTAAAGAGAGCCAAAACACCCCTATGATGGATGGGGGATAGGGTTACCCTATCCTAACTTTGGCATGATCTACGGTTTCACTACTTCAATCAAATGATTTTACGCAATCTTACATATGGATGAGCCTCATGTCCTAGTTTGGAACAGTCACTATGACTTTACTATATACAGTAGGCTGAATGGTCAAAAAGTGTACCTCAACAAGATTACCTAATATACCTCTCACACCTAACACCGAGAAGTGAAAGGAGGATCAAATGGTACATCGGCAATCTAGATCTAAGGGTTGTGTTTCCAATATGGCAGAGCCCACGACTGGCCAGCCTTTTGGCAAGCTTTTTAGGCAAGCCGTCCAGGAATAACAGATGGAAAATACAGTGACTTAAAGCACTAATGCAAATGCAATGCAAAGAACATATATGTGTAGATAAAATTTCATATTATAAAGTTCAAGTCAAGTTCTCTAATTTCCCCAGCAGAGTCACCAAAAATTGTAGCTTGCTTTTCGGACTCCTTTTGAATACGATAGCCCTACAGTTCGGACTCCCGTGGTTCTGAATCTGATTTCACAAGTGCAATGTGAAATAGATAAATACAAATGAGTCCAAATCTAAAAAATCTTTGGAAAATCGATTTTGAATCAAATATGCCGAAAATTGACTGCATTGCCAAATTTCAAAGTCGCCACCTAAATATTTCTAGAAAATTTAGGAAACCTGTGACTCATGCCAAAGGCCACGTGTCTGTCATCAAGAAAGTGTCTCTGCTCAGGAACTTAGGTAAGAGAGGGGAAGGTCATGAATTGAGCACCCCACTGGCTCAATCAAATCGGCCTCTACTAATCATCATATGTTTTTTCTTTACACTATATGTTCTTGTTCTGATTATTAAGCTATCTTTACTATGTGATGCATACAAGTATAGACTAATTTGGAAATGTTGGAACACTTTGATTTCACGTGTGTTTTGAAAAGGCATTTTGAATATATACCACTTGAAAAAGTGATCTCATATGTACATTCATCAAATTATCCCAATTTAGGAAATTAGCCTACATCCACAGGCTTGTAGATAGGTATATCAACTAAGCACTTAGCCTCATGGTATTTATGCTTGATATGGAAATAATCACGCGCATGCAGTATGCTAAAGCAAAAATGCTCACCTAGTACTCCGAGGTGAACCAAAAGAAGACAAAATAATTAGAAAAATGCATGGTCCTAAATATGCAACGTGACTATGCATACAAAATGTAACTAATAGATTCGGTTTACTTAGCATGGCATATGTCTCAACTAAAAGCATACGATAGCACACGTATTCAATTAAGTGGGTAATAATAATGAGGTTGGAATGATGAACCGAACCTAATGCATGCAAAAATGGATACAAGTCATGGTAATGACATGAAAAATATAAAACATGATGTTTCCATTATAAGTGGGTAAATAAAGGGAGAAAGAAATGGGGGTTGAAAGACAAACACACATTATTACATATTTGCCCTTGCACAAGAGGGTCCGAATGAATGTCCGAATCTAAGCTAATTATTACAATACCAAATTAGTTAAACTAACTAATTATTACAAGTTGAACGAATCTAATTAATTAAGTGCAATGCGGAATTAATTAACTAAGTTATAACTAATTTCAAGGGCCCCGAGAAGCGAGGAATGGCTTATGCATGCATACTAATTTTCACCCGAAAATGCCCTCTGTTTGGCTGCCAAAATGCTCCTGTTTTACAATCAGAAATTGAACTGTTTTTACCCCAAGCTCGGCTCTATTCTGCCATGAAAATGGCACTGCTGGCCTAAAATGAGGTGGCCGACTAGCTAGCCAGTAAAGGTGGTCAGTCGTACAAAGAGGTAGCCGACTGGCCATTGGTTTTTGTCACTACCCTGCTGCAACAGGCATGAAATAGAGCACAAACAGAGTCTTTTTAGAGGATAATTGTCCACCTTGCCTCTCCTTATCATCAAATAGATCAAAGGGATAGTAGGCTTAATTCGTAAGTCATCAATCGACGCAAACACATTGCATGATGATTTATGAATCAAGGGACAAAATCTCAAAAAATGACAATGAAAGACCCACAAACCTCTTCCCTATCATGGAATTGTTCAAGAGAAGTGGTAGACCTTGAATCTTGAGCCCTTATCATCACTAAAGAGTATGAAATGGCTCAAGACTCAACGGGCTTAACTAATGTCCGATTGAACCCCAAACTAGATTTTATTATCTTGCTATTTCTTTTAATCTAATTTTATTGCCTCTTTTACTTACATTTCTATTCTTTAGTAATTTTAGCCCAAGAATGTGAATTAAGTCACTAAATGGTGAAAAGTGTCAAACAAGAAGTTTTTTTGGTCATGAGAGAGAGGTAATGCCCTGGTAATGAACCTCCAAAGAGATTAAACCATTTAGCATTGAAGGGTCTCTTTCTCAAGCTTAAATAACACACGGTTGAAACAACTCTTAAAAAAATAAAAAGCCAAGAAAGAAGGGAGGTTACAGAGGTGATTATATGTGAACACCAGTATGTAAAGCATGAAATAGATGCTATCAACTCAAATAGGTTGGTCGCTAAGGCCTAAACCACCAAACCTATGAGGACCACTGCATTACAAGCATGCTATACAAAGCATAAACCAAATGAACAACCTAAAATAGTCCTAAAATAGCTAAAAACAGTACTGAAATTCTCATGGAAAGGCTTGAAAAAGTTAGCTAAAATAATAAGGAAATGAAGCTAGTAAACAAGCATGAGGAGGGCTGGCTAACCCATCCTTTTTTGGGACCTCAAAACAACATTTTCAGCCTCTGAAAATCTCTAAAAATTAGTGGTAAAAAGTTGGAAAAAAGTAGAAAAAAAGATGGGAAATACAAAGGCAAAAGCTTGGAAAATGAGGTTCAAAGAATGGTGGTTAACCCCTCCACCTTTGATAGCTTTAAGCCAAACGTTTCAACCTATAAAAAACAATCCAAAAATAGTATAAAAACAATAAGAAAATATAAGGAAGAAGTAGTGTAACTATAGTCAAAGTTATACCTCTTGAAGATGAGTAACTCTTTTGTTCACAAACCACAAGGTATTCACTCTCAAGGGCTAAGATTTGAGCTTAAGAACCTCACCAAGAAGAGCTAAATTTTTGGTTTAGGAAGTGTAGAGAGAGAGTGCATCGGTTGCAAGATTGAGAGAGAGAGTAGTATGCAAGTTTTGGAGTCTTTGGAATTTTTTCTAACCTAATTTCAAGAGGGGTGGTCAATTATTTATAGAAAAACATGTTATTATCTCGAAAATATCTATATAGAGATAGTTGGTGCAGTGCATGCACCTCTGGGAATAGCTGGCTCAACTGGTAGCAAAATATATATTCTATCGGAGTAACTGACCGGCCGGCCACTAGGGGGATGGCCAGCCACTAAAATTGGCCTATGGGGACACCTGGTTGGCCTGCCAAAAACTTGTACGGCCAACCACAAAAAATTGCTCTCAAGCCCGACTTCAAGCGGGCATATGTCCTTCATTCGGACTCTATTTTAGGTGATTCTTGAGTCTAAATTAAAGCCTCAAAAGTATAATTTCCAATGGTGGTAGCCTAACATCTAAATTCTAATTGTGAAAAGAGATATGCTAGTTTAGTGAAGGTTGCTCATTTCTTTCTTAACGGTTTTATGCCCAACCTTTTCCAAAAACTAGTTTTCCTTCATCCCCTTCTATTTCCTTCAACTCCAAACCTATAAATAAGATGTTTTTAAAGATTTTTCAAAGGGTTCACCCCCTTCCACTTATTTCCACTTTGTCCTTACTCGGTTTATCGAAAAGTGCAATATTTTAAATGAAATGCGAGCCTCGGAACATCGTAGACACATTTAGAAAAAATATGTTAAAAAAGGGGTTTTAAGGTCTAAAATAATTTTGTTCTAAAGTTGTTTTGGTAAAAAATGAGGTGTAAGGTTTGGGATTAGAGCTTCCAAAAATGGGATGTCTACACATATGCATGCCGTTTGTCAAACTTTCTTTGTTTTCCATCTCAAAACAATGCAATGCCAAATTATAAATCAATTCATGAAAATAATCCTTTTATATAGAAAATAGGGCAGTGGATACAAAACACTAGAAATCTCTAGGTATGTGTCCGCCAATAGGCTATAGAAGTACTACCGAGGCCATTTTACCGGTACTAACTGAAAAGATCGGCACCTAACCGCACGGGTTTCTGGACTTTCACCCATTTTTCTAAAAAACCAATACATTTATAGTGTTCAAAATTAAATGATGCTCAATGCACAATGGATAAGAAGTTAGTTTCAATTCAACCTGATCCTGTTGCAATGTCTATAACAAATAAGACTATCCTCCATTGATTGTCCAAAAATAGATATTTCTATTCAATAGATAAATTCCAATCAAAAGATATATTTCTATCAATCATAATGGGAGTGATATTACATATCTATTTCCACCATCATCATCAACATAACCATTATTCCAATTCCACAATATCCATCATCATTTCTATTTTTCATTTTCACAATTTCAAATATCCAAAATTAAGGCAAAACCCATTTTTTTTTAACAAAATCAATTTTAAGAAGGATTTCCATCATTTCAACACAACTCATCCACAACCATAGCCTTACAACAAATTTCAAGAATCAATTTGGAAAATCCCTATTTTGATTTGAAACCAAACCCTAGGTTTTACCAAAAATTTTCAAATAAATAACCCTTTTCAAAGAACAAATAACTAAGCTAAAAGAGTCAAAGAAATCCCTACCTCAAAGAAGAATACACGAAGGAAAGATGGGTAGAACTTGACGGTGTCAAAAACGCTAGATGCTTCGATCAAAATGAAGCCCTTGACGTGCTCAACATTTTTCTCCAAAGGACTAGGGTGAGAAAACTCATAAATTGAGACTATTTAGGGCTAAGGAGCAAGACCTAGAGAGAGAGGGAGTAGATCTATGGTTTTAAAATGTTCAGAGAGAGAAAGCGATGAAAAAGTGACTAAAAATGGCTTCTTCTTGGACTAATATACGCATAGATTGCTCAAGCATAGTAATGGTTGCAGGAGGGATAAACATAATAAGTGACATCACTCGGGTGACTAAAACCACCGCTCGAGCGCACAATGACCCCCTTCTAGTAGTTTTGCAAAATAAAAAGATCGCTTGAGCACAAAAAGTGTCTGTAGACACCGCATTTTTGACCGCCCTTATGACTTGGATGTTATCACTTGCACACCCAATGATGAATGTGTATATGTTTATCAAGTGCTCGAAGTCCTCAGCGGAATGCCACAAATTTGAGCCGTCCAAACCTTGCACCCTTGTTGCCTTGTTTTTAGACCAAAACCTTGGATCAAGCCTGCAACCTCTGGTGGTCTACCGGCGACTTCTATGGGTTGCTAGCCATTGCTTCTGGTTGTCAGCCACCAGTAATGGCCTGCTGGCCGCCAATGTGTTTTGAAGATATTTTGTGACAGTTGTGCCAGCTGTTTGCACAAATGCTTGCATCTGCTCCCATGTGTATGGTTGGATATTTTTTAGGGAGGTTCACGTTTCGCTATATATAGGAGGCCTCCTCTCTTGTTTTGGGGTTAGAAAAATTTTGGATCAAAATTTTTCCTCTCTCTCTCTACAATTCTCACTCTCTCTTGCAAACTTCTTCACCTTTGCCTATATACTCTTTACCTTTGCCTATACACCCTTAACCAAGCCTCTCTATCTTTGAGCAGAGGTATCTTTGAGCCTTGTTTGAGCTCTTGAGGGTGTGTTTTCCTTGTTTTATTGCTTGAAAGTGATCCCCTCTTCAAGAAGTATAAAGCTTTGCCACTTTACTTGTTGTTTTTACTCTGTTTCTTACTATTTTCCAACTATTTTTGGGATGTAAAAACTCTGTATTTTTTGGCTGAAACTTGGGTTTTAAGGCCAATAAAGATTGAGGGGTGGTTTACCCTTCTCTACACCTTACTTTCAAGGCCTTTACCCTTGTGTTTCCCACCCTTACACTATCTTTTTTGGGGCTTTTAAACACTGATTCTCAGATTTATTTCAGTGGAAAAAATCATGGTTTGAAGTCCAAAATTGGAGGGGTTAGCCTCCCCTCCTTGTGTTTTGCTTACTAGCCTAGCATGATCCATGTTTTAGCTTATTATTCTAGCTATTGTTGTTTTAATTCCAGCTTGTTTTAGGACATATTTAGTACTATTTTAGGACCGTGTTTAAGTGTTTGTTTCATTTGAGCCTTATATTGCATGCTTGTAATGTTGTTGTCCTCATGAGTTTGGTGTTTTGGGCATTAGACACCACCTTGTTTGAATTGATTGCATTTATTTAGTGCTTTTCTTACTTGTTCTCACCTTTAATCACCTCTGCAACCTCCCTCCTTTCTTGACTTTTTCTTTGCTTTGAAATTGGTCTCAAATTATTTGTTTGTTTGAGCATGAGATTGAGATATCATGCTTAATGGTTTAATCCCTTTGGGGGTTCATTACCAATGGTATGATGTCTCTTTCGTGCCCAAAGAAACACTTGGTTTGAGCCCTCTTTCCATTAGAGGACTTAAATTCACCTTTGGACTCAATTGAATAAAGAATGAATGGTAATCTAAAATGAAGTAATAAAATTGGTGAATAAAAAAAAAGGAGCAAGATAATAATTTGGTTTGGGTTCAATCGGACGTTAATTGAACCCTTGAGTCTTGAGTCATTTCATACTTATTAGTGATGGAAACGGTTCAAGATTCGTTGTCAACTACTTTCCTTGATCTTTCATGATAGGGACATGGTTTTGAGAGTCTTGTTTTGTTGTATTCAATGAACTTTCACACTTTGGTTGATGGGCCATTATGCAATGAAATTGCATAGATTGATGGTTTATGAATCAAGTTTTTTATTACTCCTTTGAGCTATTCAATTCATGACCTTCCCCTCTCGTACCTAAGTTCCCGAGCAGAGACAATCTCGGTGATGACGGACACGTGGCCTTTGGCACGAGTCATGGGTTTCCTAAATTTTCCAAAAATATTTAGGTGGCGACTCTGTATCTAGCAAAGTAGTCCATTTTTGGCAATTTGATTCAAAATCGATTTTCCAAAAGATTTGTTGGATTAGGACTCTTTGGTGTTTTTCTATTTCACATTACACTTGTGAGATCAGATTTAGAACCACGAAAAGTCAAGCTACAGTGTCGCTTGAGTGCAGATATCACACTCTCAGGAGTTTTATAGACTGTAAATGATCGCTCGAGCACAGAAATGGTCGCTCGAGCGAACAGGCAAAATCCTGGGCAACAACACTTTGGAAAACTAACTTCCAACCGTGTTTCAAACACAACCAAAACTCCCAATAGCCAAAGTCAATGAGCAATAAGACTAAAAACAAGTTGAACAACAATTGAATACACAGTTTTTTGGATCCAAAAGCCATAAATGGGTCGGGTCTAAATTAGACTCGTTACAATGACAACAACTCATCTCATAATATTTAATATAAACACAACATGCAAAATAATAACATTTCATTTATATTATATTTCCGTACAAAAATGACATAAGCGAGTGTACATTCATAAATCCTAGATCCTGAATTTACAGCATGTGCCACATATGTAAATGATTTGAAATAAAAGGAGATACCGGTACACTTATGCCCTAATGGCTACATCTTTCCAAGTCAATGCTTCGGTATAACAAAAATGAGTTCAACTCAATACAATTAAAGCCCATGGCTTATGCAAAATAATTACATCAAAAGAAAATGAAGAAGCTCTTGGCTCCAAGTCCTCCCAAGCTATGTCCTTGATAGAGGCATATCATCAACACTTGAAAGTTGTTTTTCACGTAGGGTAAGCTAAAGCCCAGTAGAAATTCTTTAACAAAATGCATAAAACTTAATGGAGTTATAAGGTGGATGCATATGCATGTCATTTATCAAACCACAAGTTTCAGCTCATAAATACAGGTGAAAAATAGTACAAAAACAACAAGAAAAAAGAAGGAAGTAGTAGTGTAGAGATGCTCAAAATTATACCTTTTGAAGCAAAGTAACTCTTTTGTTAACAAACCCACAAGTTCTCACTCTTAAGGGCTGAGATTTGAGCTCAAGAACCTTAGCAAGAAGAGCTAAATTTTTGGTTTAGGAAGTGTAGAGAGAGTGTGTAGGTTCCAAGATAGAGAGAGAGTGTGTGCTATGCAAGTTTTGGAGTCTTTGGAATTTTTTCTAACCTAATTTCAAGAGGGGTGGTCAATTATTTATAGAAAAACATGTTATTATCTCGAAAATATCTATATAGAGATAGTTGGTGCAGTGCATGCACCTATGGGAATAGCTGGCTCAACTGGTAGCAAAATATATATTCTATCGGAATAACTGACCGGCCGGCCACTAGGGGGATGGCCAGCCACTAAAATTGGCCTATGGGGACACCTGGTTGGCCTGCCAAAAACTTGTACGGCCAGCCACAAAAAATTGCTCTCAAGCCCGACTTCAAGCGGGCATATGTCCTTCATTCGGACTCTAGTTTAGGTGATTCTTGAGTCTAAATTAAAGCCTCAAAAGTATAATTTCCAATGGTGGTAGCCTAACATCTAAATTCTAAGTGTAAAAAGAGATATGCTAGTTTAGTGAAGGTTGCTCATTTCTTTCTTAACGGTTTTATGCCCAACCTTTTCCTAAACTAGTTTTCCTCCATCCCCTTCTATTTCCTTCAACTCCAAACCTATAAATAAGATGTTTTTAAAGATTTTTCAAAGGGTTCACCCCCCTTCCACTTATTTCCACTTTGTCCTTACTCGGTTTATCGAAAAGTGCAATATTTTAAACGAAATGCGAGCCTCAGAACATCGTAGACACATTTAGAAAAAATATGTTAAAAAAGGGGTTTTAAGGTCTAAAATAATTTTGTTCTAAAGTTGTTTTGGTAAAAAATGAGGTGTAAGGTTTGGGATTAGAGCTTCCAATTGAAGAAAACGAATGTTTGTACAACGTATCTTTTTATCATCGAGTGATCAACCTGAGGCGGCCAAGTCTGAAAGGTTGTCAAAAATGGGATGTCTACACATATGCATGCCGTTTGTCAAACTTTCTTTGTTTTCCATCTCAAAACAATGCAATGCCAAATTATAAATCAATTCATGAAAATAATCCTTTTATATAGAAAATAGGGCAGTCGATACAAAACACTAGAAATCTCTAGGTATGTGTCCGCCAATAGGCTATAGAAGTACTACCGAGGCCATTTTACCGGTACTAATTGAAAAGATCGGCACCTAACCGCACGGGTTTCTGGACTTTCACCCATTTTTCTAAAAAACCAATACATTTATAGTTTTCAAAATTAAATGATGCTCAATGCACAATGGATAAGAAGTTAGTTTCAATTCAACCTAATCCTCTTGCAATGTCTATAACAAATAAGACTATCCTCCACTGATTGTCCAAAAATAGATATTTCTATTCAATAGATAAATTCCAATCAAAAGATATATTTCTATCAATCATAATGGGAGTGATATTACATATCTATTTCCACCATCATCATCAACATAACCATTATTCCAATTCCACAATATCCATCATCATTTCTATTTTTCATTTTCACAATTTCAAATATCCAAAATTAAGGCAAAACCCACTTTTTTTTAACAAAATCAATTTTAAGAAGGATTTCCATCATTTCAACACAACTCATCCACAACCATAGCCTTACAACAAATTTCAAGAATCAATTTGGAAAATCCCTATTTTGATTTCAAACCAAACCCTAGGTTTTACCAAAAATTTCCAAATAAATAACCCTTTTCAAAGAACAAATAACTAAGCTAAAAGAGTCAAAGAAATCCCTACCTCAAAGAAGAATACACGAAGGAAAGATGGGTAGAACTTGGCGGTGTCAAAAATGCTAGATGCTTCGATCAAAATGAAGCCCTTGACGTGCTCAACATTTTTCTCCAAAGGACTAGGGTGAGAAAACTCATAAATTGAGACTATTTGGGGCTAAAGAGCAAGACCTAGAGAGAGAGGGAGTAGATCTATGGTTTTAAAATGTTCAGAGAGAGAAAGCGATGAAAAAGTGACTAAAAATGGCTTCTTCTTGGACTGATATACACACAGATTGCTCAAGCATAGTAATGGTTGCACGAGGGATAGACATAATAAGTGACATCACTCGGGTGACTAAAACCACCGCTCGAGCGCACAATGACCCCCTTCTAGTAGTTTTGCAAAATAAAAAGATAGCTTGAGCACAAAAAGTGTCTGTAGACACCGCATTTTTGACCGCCCTTATGACTTGGATGTTATCACTTGCACACCCAATGATGAATGTGTATATGTTTATCAAGTGCTCGAAGTCCTCAGCGGAATGCCACAAATTTGAGCCGTCCAAACCTTGCACCCTTGTTGCCTTGTTTTTAGACCAAAACCTTGGATCAAGCCTGCAACCTCTGGTGGTCTACCGGCGACTTCTATGGGTTGCTAGCCATTGCTTCTGGTTGTCAGCCACCAGTAATGGCCTGCTGGCCGCCAATGTGTTTTGAAGATATTTTGTGACAGTTGTGCCAGCTGTTTGCACAAATGCTTGCATCTGCTCCCATGTGTATGGTTGGATTTTTTTAGGGAGGTTCACGTTTCGCTATATATAGGAGGCCTCCTCTCTTGTTTTGGGGTTAGAAAAATTTTGGAGCAAAATTTTTCCTCTCTCTCTCTACAATTCTCACTCTCTCTTGCAAACTTCTTCACCTTTGCCTATACACTCTTTACCTTTGCCTATACACCCTTAACCAAGCCTCTCTATCTTTGAGCTGAGGTATCTTTGAGCCTTGTTTGAGCTCTTGAGGGTGTGTTTTCCTTGTTTTATTGCTCGAAAGTGATCCCCTCTTTAAGAAGTATAAAGCTTTGCCACTTTACTTGTTGTCTTTACTCTTTTTCTTACTATTTTCCAACTATTTTTGGGTTGTAAAAACTCTGTATTTTTTGGCTGAAACTTGGGTTTTAAGGCCAATAAAGATTGAGGGGTGGTTTACCCTTCTCTACACCTTACTTTCAAGGCCTTTACCCTTGTGTTTCCCACCCTTACACTATCTTTTTTGGGGCTTTTAAACACTGATTCTCAGATTTATTTCAGTGGAAAAAATCATGGTTTGAAGTCCAAAATTGGAGGGGTTAGCCTCCCCTCCTTGTGTTTTGCTTACTAGCCTAGCATGATCCATGTTTTAGCTTATTATTCTAGCTATTGTTGTCTTAATTCCAGCATGTTTTAGGACATATTTAGTACTATTTTAGGATCGTGTTTAAGTGTTTGTTTCATTTGAGCCTTATATTGCATGCTTGTATTGTTATTGTCCTCATGAGTTTGGTGTTTTGGGCATTAGACACCACCTTGTTTGAGTTGATTACATTTATTTAGTGCTTTTCTTACTTGTTCTCACGTTTAATCACCTCTGCAACCTCCCTCCTTTATTGACTTTTTCTTTGCTTTGAAATTGGTCTCAAATTATTTGTTTGTTTAAGCATGAGATTGAGATATCATGCTTAATGGTTTAATCCCTTTGGGGGTTCATTACCAATGGTATGATGTCTCTTTCATGCCGAAAGAAACACTTGGTTTGAGCCCTCTTTCCATTAGAGGACTTAAATTCACCTTTGGACTCAATTGAATAAAGAATGAACGGTAATCTAAAATGAAGTAATAAAATTGGTGAATAAAAAAAAAAGGAGCAAGATAATAATTTGGTTTGGGTTCAATCGGACGTTAATTGAACCCTTGAGTCTTGAGTCATTTCATACTTATTAGTGATGGAAACGGTTCAAGATTCGTTGTCAACTACTTTCCTTGATCTTTCATGATAGGGACATGGTTTTGAGAGTCTTGTTTTGTTGTATTCAATGAACTTTCACACTTTGGTTGATGGGCCATTATGCAATGAAATTGCATAGATTGATGGTTTATGAATCAAGTTTTTTATTACTCCTTTGAGCTGTTCAATTCATGACCTTCCCCTCTCGTACCTAAGTTCCCGAGCAGAGACAATCTTGGTGATGACGGACACGTGGCCTTTGGCACGAGTCATGGGTTTCTTAAATTTTCCAAAAATATTTAGGTGGCGACTCTGTATCTAGCAAAGTAGTCCATTTTTGGCAATTTGATTCAAAATCGATTTTCCAAAAGATTTGTTGGATTAGGACTCTTTGGTGTTTTTCTATTTCACATTACACTTGTGAGATCAGATTTAGAACCACGAAAAGTCAAGCTACAGTGTCGCTTGAGTGCAGATATCACACTCTCAGGAGTTTTATAGACTGTAAATGATCGCTCGAGCACAGAAATGGTCGCTCGAGCGAACAGGCAAAATCCTGGGCAACAACACTTTGGAAAACTAACTTCCAACCGTGTTTCAAGCACAACCAAAACTCCCAATAGCCAAACTCAATGAGCAATAAGACTAAAAACAAGTTGAACAACAATTGAATACACAGTTTTTTGGATCCAAAAGCCATAAATGGGTCGGGTCTAAATCAGACTCGTTACAATAACAACAACTCATCTCATAATATTTAATATAAACACAACATGCAAAATAATAACATTTCATTTATATTATATTTCCGTACAAAAATGACATAAGCAAGTGTACATTCATAAATTCTAGATCCTGAATTTACAGCATGTGCCACATATGTAAATGATTTGAAATAAAAGGAGATACCGGTACACTTATGCCCTAATGGCTACATCTTTCCAAGTCAATGCTTCGGTATAACAAAAATGAGTTCAACTCAATACAATTAAAGCCCATGGCTTATGCAAAATAATTACATCAAAAGAAAATGAAGAAGCTCTTGGCTCCAAGTCCTCCCAAGCTATGTCCTTGATAGAGGCATATCATCAACACTTGAAAGTTGTTTTTCACGTAGGGTAAGCTAAAGCCCAGTAGAAATTCTTTAACAAAATGCATAAAACTTAATGGAGTTATAAGGTGGATGCATATGCATGTCATTTATCAAATGTTTTTCATTTCCATCTCAAAACAATGCAATGCCAGAAATATATATATATCAATTCATTAAAAATATCTTTTTATATCAGAAAACAAGGTAGTGGATACAAACCACTGGGAATCTCTAGGTACGTAGCTGCCAGTAGGTTATACAAGTACAACCAAAGCCATTTTAACGATACTAACCGAAAGGATCGGCACCTCACCGTGCGAGTTTTTTGACTTTCACCAAGGACACACAGGCCAACATTGCAACCACAACTACAGCCCCTAATCAGATTCACCAAGGTATACACCAATTTTTCTAAAAAATAAAACATTTTCAATGTTCAATATGAAACTATGTTCAATGCGAAATGAATGGATAATTGGTTTCAATTAACCTAATCCTCATGCAATTTCTATAACAATCAAAGTTATCCTTCACCGATAGCCCAAAACAAATATTTATGTTCAACAGATAACTTTTCAACAATAGATATAATCTCATCATTTTCAAAATAAGAGCGATACTACATAATCTACTCCACTCTCATCATCAACAGATAAATTCATCTTATTTTTTCAAAACCCAACATCTTTTCCCTTTTCCTTCATAAATTAATTATCAATGATTTTCAAACAAAACCACCTTTACATTCAAAATCATATTTAATTAAGGAAATTTCAACATTCAACACAACTTAATATTTTATACACTTTCACAACCTTTCTCAAGAATTTATTTGAAAAACCCTTATTTTACATTTCAAAATCAAAACCTAGATTTAACTCAAAATGCCCAAATCACTAAGCCTTTCTAGGGAGCAAATAGCCAAGCTAAGGATCATACTAAATGTTGAAGAAATCCCTACCTCAAGAGTACAAGAGGAAGAGAGCAAAGGTAAAACTTTAACTGAGCCGAAAGCAAGATCCTCTCAAATTAAAATGAAGTTTTTAACAAACTCTACCTTTTTCTCCAAAGAGCTATGGTGGAGAAATTAATGGGTGACGGTGTATTTGAGGTTTTAACCAAAAACTAGAGAGAGAAAATGAAGAAACTAGAGTTTGGAAGGTTTTCGAGAGAGACAGGAAATGAAAGTGATTGAAAAATTCCTTTTCCCAAACTGATATATGCGCAGACCGCTCGAGCAACCAAAACATCGCTCGAGCATCAGGGACAATAAGTGACACCCATCGAGCGACTAAAACACCGCTCGAGCGCACAATGACCCCTTCCCAGAAGTTTTACAAACTGAAAAGGACTGCACAAGCTCAAGAAAGACCACTTGGGCGAAGATACCTTACTCCTAGACTTTTGCAGACCTGCAAAACACTAAGAGAACTTAAAGACCACTCGAGCGACCAAAACATCGCTCGAGCGAACAAGCAGAAAACTGAATAGTAACTTGTTTGAAAACCTAACTCCCAGCCTATTTCAAACACGACCAACAACTCAACTCGACTCTAGAAAATGTTAAAGGAAAAAAACAACAATTAAAGGTACAAAATCCCGGGTCGTGTATAAACCATAACCGTTATATAGTGGGTAAAAAGAGAAGAGGGTTTCAGCTCTTTAGCAAAAAAAAAAAAAAGAAAAAAAAAGGTTACTGTTGCCCCTCCACTCTCTCTAGCAAAGTATATATATATAGAAAGAACTCCAAACTTGGACACTTGTCCATTAATTATTGGCCCAACAAAGAAATCCTAGCAAGTGATGCCTATTTATACAAAATATACATATGAAGTACATAAACACCATGTGCCAGCTAGGGCCGTAAATAAGCCGAGCCATTCATAAACAACTCAAAGCTCGGCTCATTTCTAGCTCATTCAATTACTAAACGAGTCAAGCTCGAGCCTTACTTCTAAGCTCGATTGTTATACCAAGTTAAAGGAAAGAGCTACGAAATTTCCAAATTGCCTATTTATAAGTTAAAGTAAAGAAATGAGAGGGAAGCTTGGCAGCTCATCAAATTTTTAATTTAGTTTTCAAGAGTAACTAAAGTTTCATTCCACTCAATTAAACCAAATTAATACACCAGGTTTAAATAAACAAGTACACACTTAACATTTAAATAAATAAAATACAATAGAAATTAACAATTTAATAATGCACCATTATTGTTATTATTAAATAATTAAATACAATCAAGACATAACTAAATCAAGTGGGTCCAAAGAGAATGAAATTTAATAATTTAAAATAATTCACCAGACTAGAGTATGAAAAAATTTTAAGGCCAAATTTCACTTTACATACTTGTGGTTTGGGCCTTGTGTGATTTACCCCTTTAACATTTAGAAATGACCAAATAAGCGCTTGTGGCTTGTGGACTGAAGTGCATCCTTAACATTCCATCCAACTTAACAACAAGTGTGAAACACGTGGGATACATAAGGGGGTTATATGCTCATTTTTAAATTTCAAGGGGGTAAATGGCACATGAAATAAAATCCAGGGGTTAAAGTGCACTTTGTCTTTCAGACAAATGATATTTTAGTCTTTTTCATTAAATCATTAATTGGCCTAATGGTGCACACATGGGGTTAAGTTTTTATTTCTAAACGTTAGGGGGATAAACTGCAAATGGCCCAAACTACAGGGATAAAGTGAAGTTTGTCCTAATTTTAAATAGACTCAAGGTGGTATCCACCATTTACATAATTAACTATGAGCCAAAATAATTATGGGCTAATCAAATAAGATCCAAAAATTAAATTTATACGCAGATGTAATGCTTAAAACCCAAGAATAATTAAAACTAAAAAATTGCCTAGTGGGCCTCACGAAATCGAAATTGAAAAGTAATACAATTTGTTTTTGCCAATTTAAATCGAAGGTTCCGCCGCACAACAATTATAATCAAAATGAAAACGTAATTAAACAATCTAGACATTTGTATCAATCCAACTCTAAATAGTATCCGAACCTACAAGCATACTAAGAAAATTTACAAACTGATACCAAAAGAAAAACATAAATTGAATTTTATCCATCTTGTTACACATTTTCTAATTCATTTGAGATTTTCCCTCATATTTTTAAAAGTTAACCTAATTTTAAACTCACATCACATATCTAGCCATTTCGTACTTTTGTAAATTACATAAATCACTTTTCAAGAATAACCATTCGATGGTATTAGTTACAAGGGGTTAGTTTAGTTAATGAGGATAGACATTATAGAATATGATCAATATAGATTCTAACAAAGTTTCAGTTAGAGGTTGATTGTAAGGTTGGAAATTGTAAGGATAGTTTGGGGGAAGGGAAAAAAAAAAAAAGGGGGACAAGGGAAACAAAATATAAACGACCATTCAAAACCATACAA